>CAESWR010001428.1:153040-172078 GCA_903171835.1 Mullus surmuletus | reverse complement strand
TCTTACTTTCCTTCTAATGGCGACTATGAGAACGGACAGAAAACACATTTAGAGTGATTTAAGCGTGATTCACTTTCTGGATTTCTATCTTCAATTCTCGAGTGCCATTTGAGGACCAACAGTCCAAGGGGGAAGCACTTTATCCACCAGAAGTTGAATAGCGTCATTCAAGTTGCTCTGTTTGCTGTTGTCTACATTTACTCACTTGTTAAGAATAAAAATAAACTAGTTACTGCTGGCATGTCCACACTAATGCAGACACGGTGAAATCATGGGTTTCCGGCTTCTACCTCAATTGAGGGTTGTATATGGTGTCAATTCAGTGACTATATTTGCATGCATAAAATCCATAATCAGCGCGCATAAAGACCACTCTCTGTGCGCTTGCGGCCTCTTTGAAACTGCTTGCTGCAACTCTCTGCGCACTCACGGTCTCTACGAAACCACTCCCTGTCACTCTCTGTGCCTTCTACACACTAACCTTTACTGAGTTTTGGCACTCTAGGGGCGGGTACTGGATAGATGGCCCAACATTGGCTGTCATTGTATATCTGTATGTTCCTCAACTTACCTCTTTTTTCTCTGACATCCTCAACTTTCGAGTCAGTAAACCATCACAATACCATCACATGGTACCGCCATACCATGATGACACGCCCTACTCTGCCTTGGATTGGCTCTGACCTGGAGACAGTAGCAGTAGGCCTTTAAACCCTGTAACCAATAAAAAAGAGGGGGGGGTCGCGGAGCCATCTATTCAGTATTCAGTAGTATTCAGTAGTCTTTATGCACACCGATTATGGTTTTTATGTGCAGAGATATTGGCACTGAATTGAAGCCATAGTTGTAGGTATCCTGTTGTAGGTCATGAATGCAAACTTGAGAAAATACAACTTTTTTTTACAATTTTTTTTTTTTTTTATTACACACAGGAACAACCTTCCAAGACATGGCTGGATTTGTTTGTCTCGGTCAAGTTTGGGTAGCTTCAGCAACAATTCAAATCCTCAAGCACAAAATAAGGATTTAATGATGAATTTGGTGCACTTGGATGCTCCCAACAAACCTGGATTGAGATGTGTCTAGGTGATCCAGGGAAGTAAAGGCAGTTGCCAGCAGCAGTCCAGAGTTCATTAGGACTGTTTAAGTGAATTCATATCTTTGGTAGCGCGTACTTTGTTTGATTGCTGATTACACTTTGAAACGTTTAAAGGTTTTCCCCCTGATTCATCACCGCCCTCGCAGAAAATGCACCCTCATATATAAGGTTGTGGAATGATTCAACACTACAATCCTAAACAGGACTAGCAGGAAACCAACACTGTAGGGTCTTCCTCTCGGAGGTTCTTATTGTCAGTTAAATAAGCGTCTGCAACTTTCACTATCTGTCATTCTATCTACAAGGAAGAAAACTTTTATCTATGTGAAACTGAAGTATTTCTCCGTTCAGTCCAGTTTTTACTCCACGGTAACAACATAATTGTAAGTCGTCAAACAGTGCGATGGTGGTAAAAGTATGTAATGAAACTAATTAAGAGTCCAAAGTTGTTGCCTGTACATGCTTTCACTCCGATGTGGTTGAAAAAAACATAAATAATGTTGCCATTGATGAAAGAAAGTGCAAATCGCAAGTTTGTGGGAAATGAAAGAGAAGAAAGGTGGAAAAAACAGCCACGTTTACATGTTAGGCAAGCAGAAGTTAGCATATCAGATGTTATTTGGGCACTCTGTGGATGTGGTAAGTAGACCTTGTGCGCACCCGTTCAAATAAAAGAGAAAAAAGCATAAAGCTAATAAACACAGTGAAAACAGCTCGGCTGCAAGTTTGAAAATATCCTCAGTTTACTTTCTTTCTGTGTTTATCCCGCCGTTCTCCCACGGCGCCGCTGCATGGCGAGTGGAGCTCATCCCTCATTTGAAAGAACAATGTGCAGACGATCGCATAATCCCGAGCACAAACCTCATGTTGTGACGCTGCGCCATGAAAGTGTGTGTTCACTTGGCTCTCCTTATTGATTTTTCTGTTTAATGTTCTAGAGAGAAAGGATAAAAAATGAAAAAAAAAAAACCTGCTTTGCCAGCCAATTTAGACAAACATGCCCCAAACAGAAGCACGCAGACACACTGTATGCAGAGATATAAACATGCTTTTGAAGTATGCAGCTTGCAACAACGTAACACTTTGAAACTAGAACACGAAACTTCCCCACGGACCTCACGTGCTGGAGAAAAAAAGCCCAACACAAAACAAACAAAGCGTGGAGGACTGTTTTGTTCAGTGTTGTTTTCCTCCACCAGCCGGCTACCAGGTCCGTCGCTGCTATTGTGGATCCAGCAAGCGTTTCTCTGTGTCATTACCACGTCGGCTAAATGGCCAGCGAGCGTGTGTGTGTGCGTCTATGGGCCGCTTTTGAAAGAGACAGCAAGGCCGAGGGAACAGCGCAGCCCGAGGTGGGTCTTCGATTGGTTGTCCACTCTTGTTAGCAAACAGTGGCGAGGTTCGGGGGAAAGACCCCAAGAGAGAGGCGAGATGGAGGGGAGAGTGGCCGGCTCTTAATGTTTTCAGAATGATGCTGGTGAGGCCTTTTTTCTAGAAAGAGGGCAATAAAGAGACATGCGGTGAAGGGATTTCTCTTAGCCTCTCACCACCTTACCAGCCTAATAGTCGCATTTTCATTTAGGAACATGCCAAAACTGCTCTTTTATCTCCGCAATCGTGTCAGCATTAATAAATCAAAGCAAAGCGTTGAAATCATGTTAGATATTAAAGAAGTCTTCCTTTCCCTCGCCATTTATTTTCTCCCCACTTCGCTACCTACCGATGAAACAAACAATCTCAAATCTCCAAGCTCTTGTTTTATTTTTACTCCAACTGACACAGAAAACGTGTCAGCACCGTTTCGGCACCTTCTACCTCTCACCAGGCAATTTCTCACCCTCAATTCTCCCTTTATGTATTATGCATTGACAGAGTATTCAATGACACTGTACTCCCCCAATACTTTTTCTCCCGTCTTCGCTGGCTTATTTTAGTTGGTAACAAGCTGCACAACCCTCTCCGCTCCTTCTCACAGGGAATTCTTTAAAAAAACGCCAATGATGAAACATCACCTTTGGTTCCTTTTCAATTTGCTGTTCTTCCTCCAAGGTGTGTGTTATGTTTTATTTTATGTGAATCAAAGCTCCTCCCTTTGCATTATTTGTGCCTCTTAAATCACTGCAATGTTCAATTGCTCCCTGTGATTACAACTGCAGCCTTCTGACCAAGAGATGTTTGTTGTTGTATTTTTTTTTCCTGCATTGCTTTATTGGCTCTGTTCTCCTCCCAGTCATGCGTCATAAACAGCTTTGCTTGAAATAGGCATCATAGATTTTGTTTGAGGACCATTGCAATAATCTCATTAAAGCACTTGAGAAAACAATCTGAACACCCCCCCGCCCCTCTCTCACTCTCTCCTACTCTCTTTGCCCTGCGGTTAAAGTAAAAACTTTGCTGGAAGAGATGCCAGCATATCAAAAAGGAAAAGGAACTTCTTTATAGCTTTCCATTACAGTAATCAAGTCCATTATAAATAATCAAAATGAGATACATTAATTTTAAAGCAGTGTAATGAAAGAGATGCAGGACAATCACATTTGTTGTGAACTTGTTTACTGTATAAGAAAGCAAACACTACCTGAGGTAAATCTGTCTGATTTTATTATCGCCTCCACCAAGGAGGTTATATTTTCGCTGTTGTTTGTTTGTCTGTACGCAGGGCTGATTTTCACAAAAAGAATTGCCAGACGAGCTGAGGAAAAAGAATCCATTAATTTTTAAGGGGGAAAAAACACAGGTTGCTGCTGGCGGAGGTGCGCGCTGATGCTGAGAAGATTTCATGAATTTTTCACACAGCTATTTTCTAATAGCTGCTGCTTTGAATCAAGAAGATCCTTACAATGTAGGAAATCCAAACAATAGCCTGGAGATTCCCCTACCATCATTCTCTTGGTTTTCCTACGGAGGAATCCCAAAAGTCTTCCCCACTCTCAGACAACGTCTGAGTTCTTAGAAGTTTTTACAGTGTGTGGAGCAGGCCATGATTTCATAGATTTATACAAACCCAACAAATCCCTCCTGAGTTTACAGTTGGTGAATAAAATCTAGAAAACCTCGAGAGAAAAGCCGGGCTTGGTTTGAGTCGGAACATCTACCGCAAATGGTTGGGTTAGCAGCAACAATAGATAAAGACAGCATGAAAGGTAATGGTAAGAACACTGAAATACTAACTGTAAATGTACTAAAATTAAGGAAGTGATTCAGTTGAAAGCACACCTTAAAAGAATAAAACATGAATATTTCGGGATTTAAAATGTGTATTAGACGAAAGCCGCCTCTAGAGTCTTCATTCATTTCCATTTCCAGATGAACAAGTAGTGCTTGATTATAATCAGCTGAAGTACCGCTGCTGCTCTGAAATTGGTGCAAAACAAACTAACAAGCATCCACTGCTCAAGCAATTTAACTGAAAATAAACACGGCTGTCATGAAATCTTGAGGGATTTCTTCGCAGTCGTCATTTTAGTCCAACACCTACCTTTGTTGGACTGCAGCACGGCACAGTGTCGGTCCTGGCGTTGTGCAACAGAATTAAGTCTTTAACGGCGCGGTAGCAAGATCAGCGATGATGTTTACACGTTTGCTCACTCATTTATTCATTGAACAAAGATAATCCTATCACGATCAAAGGACTGTGTTTCTGAGGGAGAGCACATCAGTGTCGAAATGTGTTAATATTTCATCACAGACGAGCAGCAAACTTCCTGCTGGGATGGAAGGAGAGCGAGAACAATGGCCACAGCCACTTTATTGTGCCCTGACATTTAGGCAGTTTCTGTACTTATGGCTATCCTGGCGCTACTGACCAGAATAGGAATGACTGCACAGAAGATTGTCATATTTGTATGATAATTTTGCCCTTTGTGTGATCAATAATGCCAGGAGTCTAATCCTTTGATAAGTTTGTGAGGCTCAGTTGATATAATCAGTCCAAATTATCTTGTTTTTATTCATTTCCCAACAGGATGGTGAAAATCAGACATTTTTGTTTTTGAATCTCCGTTCTTCCCTTTTTATAGATTTATCATTCCAACATTTTGAATTGTTGTTTTTTTATATTAGGTCGTAGGCTTATAACTTTGACTATGACTATGACTTTGACTATGACTATTCGCTTCTTGGACTTCTTTGAAAGTAGCCATACTTGAAAGTAGCAGTCTACACTGTATTCCCATTCATGTTTGATGGCAAAGATGTATTTTGTGCCTCAGTCTTGAATGCCAGGGTTTGGTTCTATCAGTCTAATTACATTATTGTTATTGAAACTTTGATGACACACACTCTTAAAACAGACACTTCTCTTTGTTTTCTGACAATAACAACCTGACTATTGTGATCTCTCAGGGCAGCGTTAGTTTACCATAAGGTTATGTTAATGTTATGTTTTATTTCACTATGAAGCTGAAGGTAATTATTTCTGTTTATCTCTCATATGAGGTGCCACTCAGACGCAGTGTCCAATCTTACAGTCAATGTGTGGAGAAAATGATTTCAGAAATTATAGAAGTAGAAGACGTCAGCAATTACAGAAAATTGGACCAATCTTCTCCTTCTTTCTTTCGTTTTTTTTTTAGATTGAGACTATTACATCCGTCAAAGTTTCCGCCCCCAAAAACTTGCCTATGATTTTTTAATTTCCTATCAGCTGGCTCTTGAAGGCACTTGAACCATATGCTTCCTGCTTAGAAATGGACAAAAAGTGGGGACTCATCTCTATCTTTCAAATGCAGCAAGATTTAATGATTATATTTGATCCTTTGAGGGCCTCCGCAGAAAAACTTTCACTGCAACAGCCCATCAACTGTCCCAAAGTGATCACTTAGAGGAAGAACAAGAATCATCCTCACTCACAGCCTCCCATGATTATATGTATCCCATCACAGATTAGTACCTACCGCCTCCCCAATCAATCCATGTCTGTTCAGTCATCATTAATCCAGATCCAATCGAGGGACAGTCAATCACTGCTCACACCTAATGAGTTTCTATTGTCAAAGCAGAATGCGTATGAATGGCTTCAGGTGCCACATCAACATTTGGATCTCTACGATACCACTAATGGCGCTATATTTCAGTGCGTAATCAGAAGAAGTCAATAAACTGCTTAATAGACCAGAGAAATAAGAATGAATCACCACTTTGTTTAAGCATTAGTGAGTTTGTGAAAACATTCAGGGCAAATAAGTTATTCATAAGATGTTCCGACCAAAAAATCATGAGAAGACGTATTCCACTAACCCTAGATGACATTCTCAATTGGGTTATTTTGGGGATGTCAGCAGGTTCTTGACATACTGGGCAGCAGCACTTAAGTTCTTTCTTTTGCCTTCAGATGACTTAGATGATCATAATTGATCGAATAATTAATTTGTTAAATATGCTATAATACTTATGATAAACAATGGCACCATGATCAATATAATGCTAATCTTGCACTACCAAGAAGCTACAGGATAATGATTTGCTTTGTATAGTATGAATAATTGTTTTTCACTTTCCACAATTAATGCTGCCTCAAAAAAAGTCAGTTTTCTGCCCTTGAAGCTACGATGATGGAAATATTTAGCTGTTTAATTTTCTCTTTATGATTGAGACCTTTCCAGCTACACCACCCACCGACCCCCTACCCCAAAGCAATCACATACACAGATTTGAGGACAATGAAGGACACTAAAATAATGAAACTTCAAACTAATAAAAAGTGCTTTATTGTTATTATTTACCGCTCGCTCTTTCTAATGTGCACTCTTGGCCTCATTTATCACAATTGTCACCCAATGATGTAGTATGACCGTGGCCAGTCATTTTCAAAGTTCAATACGATCACATCTGGATTTTAATGCCTAAAAGGTTTTTACTGTTGCTCAAAATGCAAACTCTCCCCCGTGCCAAACACAATCCTCTTTGTTGCCAGTGTTTCTGCACACTTGATTGACCTCCAGCAGAGGAGCGTGAAATGTTGAACGATGGTGCAGTGTGGACAGTTTAATAGAAACAGTGACACAGCAGACTCGAAACATCATCACGGAGGGCAAGCGATCATGCACGCCGACTGGAACGGTGATACAGCTGCTGCTTCTGCACCTCTTTTCGAGAGTGTCGCATTTTGTTGCAAATTTGGGCTATTTTACATGAAGTGTTTACCGTATTATCGCAAAGAGGGGGCATGGAACTGTACTTTGGTAGGGGTGCCACTACAGCAGATCTATTTACATGCAAGCGAGTTTCAATCTGTGTGCGCATAAACCGCTTGCTAAATGTGAATCTCTCTTTGTGTACTGGGAAGCTGCAAGTCTGTCTTCAGAATCCGTGTGTGTATTGTGCATGTGTAAGCAAAAATCAGTTGTATTCATAGTTGCAAGTGTATCAATATCTGCAAAAGTTGAGGACAAACCGGAAAAATATCCAATGTGGTGTAATCATCATTTATGATGCTTTAACAGATTTGATAGATTTACACTGAACTAGATTAAATTAAAATGTAACTAAATTAAGAGGGGGGGGTCTCTTACAATATGACCCCTTCTCGAAAAAGAGGACATGATTTACATGCACAGTGTGACTTGAGCCCCCACATGCCCACAGGCAGTTTATCACCCTGACCTGTGGGTTATTACACTGGTTTTCACAGCCGCTGGTACATCTTGCATCAGCCCACATGCAGGCGATCATTCACCACAAGAAGAAAGCAGCATTGCCATCTATTTTCTAAGATTCTCCCACAGACACTACCACGAGAGACCTCACAGTAACCTATCTTGATAAGATCTAACATTATGCCCTGATAAAATGTTTTGCTCTCATCCTAACATTTTTCAGAATAAAAAAATATACCCAGTATTAGTCATAAGAGGACATCTTGGCTCCCAACTTAAGCACTTGTTTTTCCGTGTTTTATCGCTGTTTATTAAACTTAAAGTTAAGCTGCTTTTCATGCCTTATTTGCCTACGTGGAAAGCTTGAGCTGTCTCGACAGGGAAGACATCCCTGGCTCTGGCTCAGAAGAAAGGCTGGTGAGGGAAAAACAATCCCAGACTGCCATACGAAAGAATATATTGGAGCATTAAATTCTTTCCCTTGTATAAACTGTACAAGTACAGCTTTTCTTTCACAAAGAAATGAAGGCACCAGGGTACCAAGCAGGCAACCTTGTTTATTTATATAATAATAATAATAATAATAATAATTATTATTATTATTATTATTATTATTATTATTATTTATAATGTGAATTTTTTTTCCAAAAATGATCTGTTGCAAACGTTCATTCACTGCCCTCAGCTGTAGCCGTGTCCACTTCAAGACATTTCGCTGTATGGTGGTGATTCTTTCTGGAGAAAAATCCACAAAATTTGGCACTAAAACTGCACCGCTTAAAGGCAAATAGAAACAGAAAGACTCTCAGACTTAGAATTTATTTTATTGTCATTAAATAGACACACCAGCAATGCTCATATTTATAAAATGTTGTTGCATCAGCTCACAGTATGAATTTACAATATTTACAATGAAAATGTGACGTTAACAAATACTGAGGTAGTTATGAAGTATATAAATAGAAAATAAATGAAGTGACTGTGAATGTTAATTGCACTAATAGAGGGTGCATCACAGGCATCACAGAGACAGCGGAGTCTCAGTTCACTTCATTCAACCATCAGTAGTCCAATTATATTCTTTAGCAAAAAATGTGAATCTACATTTTTTTAAGAATACGAACAGATTTTAGAGCACTGCAGCGTTTTGATGAAGAATGGATTGGTGTTTGTTTCTGGGCAATGTGAATGCTTTGGAGGAAAGGTGTTTGCTGCCTCCAAGTCTGCTGCTTCCGTCACCAAATCAACTCATAGACTTTCAAACGGTGAACTACAAAACAGGAGCCTGTGGCACTGAGACAGTATTGATCCACTCCACAGGCATCCAATCCCACATCCCCGGATTCACCAAATTGCAAAGTGTTTTAATTAGACTCCCTTTGCTCAAAAACGTTTTTCTTTTCTGTGTGTCTGTTTGCACAACAAACAAAGTCATGAGAGTCATTGGGATCTTAACCTCAAAGCATGGCCGTGAAATTAAGATATAATTTTCTTAAAAGCCTGAAGGCTGAAAGGCCGGTATGAAAGATGAAAATGGAAGTAACATCAAAAAAGTTACATGGTAAATTATTTATTGCTTTAATCTTGTGTTATCACAAACTGACACATCACATTTCACACATTTGACAGTTTGTTGTGTTCTTTAGCAGTAGTTTATAAACGCGGATGTTACAGCAATTTGTTTGGGGAACTTAAATCACAGGGTGTTGGACAGAAACCTGGTCACATTTGTCGCACTCTGCCCTCTGTTACACCTTCCTATAAATACCTGATTCCCCCTGAACACCCATATGAGACAACTCTTAAGTAGAAAAGTTAATTCACTCTCATTCTTCCATCGCCGATTACTCCTGGCAAGGTCTGACCTCCAGCTGTCAACACTGATCTTCCAGTGGATGCTCCCTTTGCTTAACCCCCGGATCACTTAAAGGGGCCGCTCCATCCACCGAGAGCCTCTCTTTACCCAGTGGCGCCTTTCATTTTCTCATTACTCTCAATTGAATGCCGCCATTCTCTCGAGCAGATCGCCAGCCGCTCTGAGAGAAGGCAGGAAGTTCCTCTTGGCTGTAGCGCCATAAAGCTTTGTGTCGCTGAAATGCTTGATTCTGCACCTGTGGAACCAGAGGAGGTGACAGCTGGCACCTGCAGAGATGAAACGCCTGCGGGCGAACGGGGAAAAATGTGTTTTTCCTATGGTTCTGCCAACTCTTCATTTGTTAAGCTTCTAATATTCCTATTGAAGTAATTATTTGCATCTATTTTGTCCAATTGTCCTCTTCTCCTTTGTTTAAGTTCCCTGTATTGAGCGCATATACAGAAACTTTGCTCAGCTCAAATTGATTTGTTTTGGAGGAGATTTGGCGGATTCGCACTAATAATTGAGCTCTTCCACTGAGGATTGCATTGAGTCGAGGCGTTGTGGATTAGGAGTTATCTATTTGTTAGAAACTATCCAGATAGCTTCACAGGAATTCACTGACCTTCTGGTGGTATTGAAAGTTTTGTGGACTTTTTTTCTGAGCTTCCCGCCGAATTATTGGGAGGCATAGCGCCGACCTCCTTCCAGGGGTCAGACGCTGCACCTTTAAGGAAAAAAAAAGGCACCTGAGTTAGAATTACTAACAGTGTTCTCTCCCTGCCTTGCCTGTTTGTGTGTTTCCTCGCCTTAGCAGAATCCCTGTTCAGCGGCCTGGGGCTCGGGACGGTGGTGGGCCTGGGCCTGGGAGCGCTCCTGCTGCTCCTCGTGCTGGTGGACGTCAGCTGCTTTTTCCTGCGTCACTGCGGCCTGCTGATGTGTATCACACGTACGCTGTGCAGCAAAAAGACAGCCACCAGCGGCAAGGGCAAAGAAATGGAGGAGGGCAAAGCTGCTTACCTGTGAGTGCTTGTTTCCTTTTTTTCTGCTCCCTGTCTTTAACAAGAAGTTTTAATTTTTCTCAACATGCCCTCAGATGATATGCCAACACCGGGAATGTATCCGTGTTTGTCAGTCACCGGGTCATTCATGCTTGCAGAGGGAGCATCTGCTGTGGGTGTATATCAATGTTTGAGGGTTACACTGGGTCACTGCTACAGTAGTTTGAATAAAAAATGTTTGCTGTTTTTATTCTTTGCCAAAGTCCTCAAAGATCTGAGAGAGTGAAAACAAATTTGATAGCTCTAAGTAAATGTGACTGATGCACTCCAACCCAACTACAAATTCTCACAAAATGCTCAATTTTTTCTGTATTTCAATCCTTTTCTTTTTTCTTTTTTTTCTTTTTTTTACAAGATTCAGTCTCACCTTAAATTAAATTCTTGCTTTGTACAACTCCTCTTACACATATTTACTGTGAATGAGAAAAGGAGACTTCTCTTTATTGTTTAGGTACACCTACAACAGCAGCCCAACCACCCTTTCAACCACAGTATGTCTTTGATAATGTTTTACTCGCTCAGTGCCGTTTCATGCAGTGTGCAGTGAGTTCCACACATCTACTTTTGCATGGCCTGCATGCGTCAGTGTAGCTCTGTGTGTTCGTGCTCTCGTGGTGTCAGCATGCCAGCAGTCTGAGTGACCCCCTCGGTGGGATAATACAACCGCATGAGAGAAGAGCTAACGCATAAAGTATATTATTATCAGACAGCATGTGATTTTAAAGCCTACCCCCGTGAAATTCATATTACAATCGATTTTCAGATGTAATCCCTTTGCTATGTTATGCTGGGTGCGAGGTTTTATGAGATAGCGCCCACACAGAGTCTGATTCATTGGCCTCAGCAGTGCCATTTTTGTGTTAAAACTGTCAGTCTGCCAGCCAAGCGTCTGCTGAAGAGACTAGATGCAGGAATAGAGGAGGAGGAGGAGGGGCGAAGGAAAGGCCGACTTTTGCTGAGTCACTTTGCTCGCGGAGCTGCGGGGTTGAATGACGAGCCGCCCCGACAGCACACATGACGCAGCATCTTTACATTCCTGCCTTCACTTTCCGTGATTGTAGTAGAGCTGGTGACTACAACAGGCGCACTTAGCATGAAGTGCAGCAGGATGGCGCAAATGGTCCAGACAGAGTTATCACGGTCATCACATCATTCATCTTTTTTTTTCTCCTCCCACAGCTTCTTTTGCTTAGATTTAGCAAATGCCCATCATCACAGACTCACTGCTTCAGAGGATTACCTCACTTCGCTCCCTGGCTCTCATGTTGGTGGTTTTACAACTGTTTTTTTCCTCCACAAAGTCAATCTGCAAGATCTGTGAGATGATAAAAACGCCTCGCTATGGCTATTCTCCCTCGCTTTTCCTGCACAATAACAATCATCATCATAGCAAACGGTTGGTGATCTGACGGTTGCCGTGTTATTCTGTTCCATATCAACACCAAAACACAAAACTTAACTGGAGCTAGACTTATTTGTTCACCTTCCATTCCTTTAGAATAATATTCACCCAAAAGGAGAATAAATACAGATGAACCTGGTTAATTACAAGATTGTTTTGTCTCGTAGGAAATTAGAAAAACACTTTTGCATTACTAATTTTCTAATTTTTGCAGTTTGACCATGACAGGACATGCTGATGAAGCTCATTGGAATGTGTTTTTGCCAGGAAACAAAGGCTAATTTAGAATAAATGGTCGAACTGGGAACTGGTTGAAAACCACTCTAATTAGTTGTTTCGCGGTTTGACTCTAGTGCAACGTGTGTTTTCTGCTTCTCTGTTTCTCAGTGGGGGAAATTATTAAATCATGTATTTTTTAAACTTTTTCATGTTTTTGTCCCTGAAGCCGTGCATCTATTTGAAACGATTTCTTTTCAACAGTGGCACTTTCTAGGTTTGTTTAAGGTAGATGTAGCAAGTAGAAAATTGGATCCAGCATTAGTGGTCTCAGCTCGTAGAAGCTAAAATATAAATTAATAAGTTCATACGTTTTTATTCCTTGTTAATTCATTTATCTCTACTTATTGTTTTTGCAAAATTCCATTCAATTCCTCGATCAAAAGAAAGAGCAGGATCAGGATACTTGAATGATATAAAAAAAAATGTTGTGCAATACAAAAAATGACATAGAATATTCAGGTGGAATATCTAATGTCATATCTGTCATCATTAACTTGGAGCTTTGTGTAGCCATGTAACAGTCAAAGTGGAGCTCAAAACTATGCTGGAGCTGTTGAGAAGAGAATGCAGTAATGCAGCACTCTTCTACTTGGTCAGTCATCTCTGTGAGCTGCAGTTACCCCAACAAGACAACACTTGCGATCATTTAGAATTTTCTTCTCTGAATGAGTTTTGCTTTTGGGGGGGAGGTCTTGAAGGTAACAGGTGCTGCAGCTCACTCAGTGAGGATTTTTCAGCTATGCATTATGCGGGTCGGTTAGGTCATCCAGTCCTCGATTTTCTCACCTTGCTGTGCCACTGACGCTTGGCGGGGAGCAGCCAGCTGCCAAGTGCCCCCTCAGCAGGACAGCTTGCAGACTTATCAGTACATGATGCTATGTGAAGGCAGCTGTTAAGATTCCGTCGGTCCTGCTGATCATCGTTGCCTTGGGAAAAGTCGAAAGACATTCCCACTCGTTGATACTCCAGATTTTTCAGCCTTTAACTTCTTGACTTGCATTGTGTCAGTGAGTGAAAGGACTCAAGCTGATCTTGTGCGCAGGTGATGTAGTTTACAGTCATGCGTAAATTCATCCCTGCTGTTAGACTGTCAGACAGCGATCCAGGAATAGATTTATACATCTGTCAGGGCCGGCAGCAGATTCGCAGTCACCTGAGGGACGGCATTATGCAGACATGTAGCCTCCACACCCACACAGCACTACATCTCGCAGCTGTCAGGCCGAAGTCCAAGAGGCTTCCTTCTCAGGGAAATTAGTAATTTGAAACCTTTTAATTAAGCTTTCTAGGTGAATTAAATTCCTTTATAGCGCCTTCCTCTCTGATAGCGTGATGATCACGAATGTAAAACATTATGATTTGATATTGTCTAGTTTTAACGAGAACAACTTTAATCTAAAAGCAAGAAGAGCTTAATTATTTCACCTGCTTTGGACTGCTGTGAAATGAAAATGGAAAAATTATGTAATATGAATGTTAATATTATGAATACATTTCATTGTGTGTGAGACACTTACACGTTTGTGGTATCTGTGTAAGTAGATCACTATTAAACCATCTAATCTGTGTGCATATCTTTCACACACATCAGTCATCCCTGCACATCAGTATGTACTGCATCATAGCTACTAAATGATATGGCTGCATTGATATTGTTACATCAGACTTAGAGCCTAATTTACCATGACGTTAGATAGAAAGTGCAAAATTCTTTGCCCACACTAATAGTTTGTCATTTATGCAACCGTTTTTAGCAGATCACCTGCAGCACACAGAATACACAAACATGATAGATGTGATAGTCCTCATATGAGGGGTAAGTGAGTTACAGCAAAGAATAAATATAGCGAGAACAAAACATGATATGAAAAAGAAAGGATGGGCAATATACAAAGAGGAACAAAGAAAGAAAAAGCT
The DNA here is from genome assembly GCA_903171835.1 of Mullus surmuletus. Lineage (NCBI taxonomy): Eukaryota > Metazoa > Chordata > Actinopteri > Syngnathiformes > Mullidae > Mullus > Mullus surmuletus. The sequence continues at coordinate 157,869 of CAESWR010001428.1, read as the reverse complement.
CATTTTAAAACCAAATTATGGTGGAATGCTGGTACTTCATGTTGCAACATCAACATATTGAGGTCAATAGAGGTGCAAAAATAATCATTGCAATTAGTTTCTGCCTTTGTAGATGGTACAGCATGAGCAAAATTACCTATTATTTCTACTCCTGCATCTACTCCAGCAAGCAGAAACACCCAATATTGTGCGTATACTGAGATGTTGTACATTTGAAAGATGCAATCCTCAGTGTGCACTGTTAATAGATCAGATTGTGCGTTTTTTGGTGAGTGACACAAAGTTTGCAACACATGCAGCGTTAGACTGATCTGGAAAGATTCGTAGTTTGAAAGTTTGAAAGGAGGAATGAACTTGTCACAGATGAGAGATTGAGAGAAGCAGACATCACTTTTTGTGTGAGTCTAATGAATGAACACCAAAGCTGGACGATCTTGCCTAAATTCAACATTTTGCTCTGGATGTTGAGAAAATTGAGTTAAGCATACAGTAATTAATTCATATTGATGGATCGTAATCATTTTGGTCAGCCATCCATGATTAGATGCCCTACTTTAATTAGTGTTTTAATATGCTACACAGAATTTTTGGTATGCAAGAAAGATCCCTCTTTGTTACGCCAGTGTCAAGAAAATGACATCACGTTATTAGAGATGCAGAGATTACTAAGGGGAGGGTTTGTTTTTGACATGATCAGGGTTTTTTGTGAATCTTGAGTGGCAGGCCTATGTCTGATGTTTAATTTAAGCTAACTTTTAAGTGGAGATCAAACAGAACTCGCTGTCTTCCAAAGCTAAGCAGCTTTGCGGCGTACGCACCTGATTTAAAAAAAGGAAACGTATGTTTGGCCATGGAGAAGAGTTGCTTTAAGTCTCTGGATTCTTCTCTTCACAAGCAGGTTGCAAACCATCGGCAGCAAAGAGTCTTTGAGTAAAATGTGTGATGTTGACTGTAAGATCCCAAAATAAAACATACAGACACGATAAAGCATCATTTAGACAACTGTGTAAATAAACACCCCGAGGACAGCGCAGTGGGCTGTCATCTTTATTTAGAAAACAGGGATTCATTCTCTTTTGCCTTCATGGTCGGCTGTAGATGGCCTCATCCTTAATTAATGTCAGGAGAAGAGAGAGCAAGTCGCCCCCGCTGCGCCTCGGTGTCACTTAGAGGCATACAGATTGCAAATACACATCTGCACAGTGCTCTGATATCTCCCCGGCCCACCATGAGGTGTGTGCAGCCACCAGCGCTCGCCACATAATCAAAGAGGCTTGTCAAGACCCAGTAGATTTCCTGGTAGCTTTGTGTCCCAAACATTGTTTCATATGGCATTTCACAGCGGGTCTTTGTGTGCGTTTATATTTCTCATGTGTGAGGTGAAGACACAGAGAGGGGATGTCGTGCACTGCATTAATGGTGTTCAGTGTCTCTTTTGCACACATACACGCACAGATCGCCATGCTTCTTATCAGGAGCAATTAGGGGGTCACTGTCTCACTCAAGTCCATTAAAGTTACAAGTAATCTAAAGGTCAGCTGCTGAAAATGATCTGTCCAAATACTTCTGCAACATGGAAAACTCAATTAGGTTCAAATTGAATTGCAATTTTACCAAACTCTGTTAAAAATTTACCTTTTGGAGAGTTGCTTTGAAAATTGTAAAATATTTTTTTTTCTGAAAATAGCTACCAAGACGCAGCCAGTGTTGCTGGGAAATGCAGAATGTCAGAATTCAGAAAGTTTGAATAAAACTAATTAAAAAAAAAAGAAAACTAAACTTCCTCTGGCTGACCAGACTTCAGTGATGTCTGTGTCTTCTTTTGAAATCTCCCCCAAAAAGTTGGAGGAAATACAAGCAAATACACCATTGTGGGATGAAATTGCTGTTAAAGGTTCAGACTCACCAAACATCAGGTTCAGTAAATCAGATTCCCTTGATATCAATGCCTGAGATAGAAGAAACAGCAAGCGGCAAGACCTCCCCATATGTCGAGGAAACCCCCCCCATCTCAGCAGCATGACTCAAGTCTGAGTTTGCATGAAACTAATGGGACATGAAATTGGTTCCAGTGTGCAGGATGTGTAAGATCTTTTACATTCACCAATCAAGTAAAAGGGAAACCCCCCACTGGCCATTTGCAATATTTGGGCTTATTAGGTGCAGGATCATGCCGGGCTGCTGTTCACATTCATGATCTCACTCAGAGAAACTCCCCAGTGAATAAATACCCTGGAAAGCTGATCCGGCAGTACCCTAAATTGTAGGACATGTTTTTATTTCCTTAATTCTTCATCCCAGAGACATTTTTTGAGCAGATAGAACCTTAAGAATGTTTGTTTGGGGGTTTTTTTGGACCAGGATTTTTTTTCATCTTAAAAAGTAAGGGAGAGGAAAAAGCACAGGTCTAAAAGCATGGATTTGGTGCAACTGAGAATGCTATATTTCCTTTGTCTGTTATATGTATTTTTTTCTGCTACATACCCTAAAAAGTGGAAAGTGGAACAATCATTTCTGCCTTTGTCTAGTTTGAGAGGTATATGCTCTATTTTAGTAGCAAATCTGCTTTCCCATGCCTCTGTTGGACTGGCCATCATTAGAACCGTGTTGTTTGCTCACGCCTCCCAGCTGCTACCGGAGACCCGGCTTTTAATTATTCACTGCGTGGCTTTTATTTGAGGAGCACAATGCCGCAACTGAAAAGCCGGAACAAGACCGTGAACTCAGGAAATGAGTAGCCCTCAGTGCCCATATCTTGCCTGCTGGTCATATGAACCAGTGAGCAGGAACAAGGCTTTTGGTGTTTTTTGTCCCTGAACTGACTAAATGATACAATCACCAGTCAACACATCATGACCATGGTTCGTGTTATGATATACACATACATATAGTGATGTGTCTATATACTTGTGCATATATCCTTTTACACAATTAGGACTGATAAATGAATGGAAATAGCAGGCTGTGTAGGATGAAACATGGTTATATCCTTTTGAGATGCTAATATGTTTGCCTCCCTGCATCCTCGTGCTTCTAAATGCGAGTGTCAAACTTTAATAGGGAAAGAAACATTTCTGCATGGATTTTTTTGCATGAAACCATACGACAAATTCAATCATTTCTATTCTTAGAGTATCCAAGGTATGGTTGAAGTCTTTCACACAAATATGAGAACAAAAGCAAGGAGGGGTGTAAGAAAATATTAATTCACCAATATATCGTGAGATTAGGATGCAGTATTGATTTTATTGAAACACTATCGATATTTTGTATTTTACATTTCACCATCTGTTTGCTTGCAGTGACAGTGTTTTTTTGTTTTATTTATGCCTCCAACCGCTTGTTGGCAGCAGACTCAGCCATTTGGCTTTGCCCCTCCTTACACCCCTCTCCTTTCACTTGACAAAAGGATGCCTCAGGTTTTGGGGGGAAAATCGCCTTGCTTATCCCAATATATCGCAATATGTGGTATCACCACCTCTGTATCGGGATACGTATTGTATCGCCAGATTCTTGCCAATACACACCCCTAGAATCAAGAGAAAGGCTTGATATAACTTTAGCCATCTCAGAGAAGCAGTGCACCTGAATTCCGCTGCAGAATTCCATGTCTGATGAGATGAACACCAGTTCCCACTGCTATTCTTCATCAATTTTCCTTATTAAGTCCATAGCCATCCCTGTAAAAGTCCTGAGCAGAAATGGGAGAGCTCCAGATCAATTTGTTGTTACATGTGGGGGGGGGCACAAATTGCCTGGAGATGCAGGGGCTTTTTATCCAAAATTGAACTACAAAAGATAACAGTTCATTTCACACAGTTCAATGCGCAGTTCACTGTTGGTTTCTCAAAAAGATGGGTTTGTTTTGTGTATTTTTTTTCTTGTCAAGCAAATGAAAGTGGAAATGTCTGCAGCAGACTTTACAAGGTTTAAAACTGGTCCTGAAATGTAAATGGCTCCTATTCAAGGAGAACAACAATGTCTGATGTTTTTTGTATACTTTTCCACCATTTAGCTGAGATTATGCCAATGGATTATTCTTTTTTTCTCCTGTCAGTATTAATTGCAAAAACAGTTTTGCGGATAAAAGCTCTCTAAAATCAGAATCCTGGAAACACAGGCTGCTTAGATTTTGATCTGCAGCCCATATTATTATGAAGATAAAAGTGTGCAGTCCAACTGAATTTCATAAATCAAGACTCTAGAATGATGAAATGAGCGGCTGAGGAGAGGCCGCCAGCCAATGAAAGGGCCTGTACAGTCTTTCTACCCCCAACCCCCACCCCTCCTTTTCCTCCTTGTAATGAATCAAATCCAATAAAGAGGGGATGTAAGCAGGGAGGAAAATATGTGCAATGGCAAAAACAATCCAATTAATAGACGATAGACAAGTTTTAAATGTGTCTAATATTTGTAAAATTTGCTTCTGCTTATTTATGACTGCAGTGACACAATGGGCTCCATTTTCGGAGACGGCGCAAGTCCATCGGGGCGCAGCGCAGCTGATTTAACGCAATTTTGGTGAATCTGATCGGGGTGCGGGTAGACAAAAGCCGAACTCCGCGGAGAGGTGTGGTGGATGTTAGACGTATTTCATTCATAAATATGTGAACAACAGGCATCAAGCCCTCATAATAATTTAATAAATTAATTTATTGAATTATTAATTTATCACCTCGAATCTTGTCATATTGCATCTGAAGTCAATCAAAGGCGGGTGGCACCCGTCATGACGCACAGAAAATCAATTTGTCTGTAGTAGATTAGATCACATTGGATTAAATGATGTAACTGAAACTGATTGTGGTCATGATTAATTACTTATTAGA
>CAESWR010001428.1:122484-150029 GCA_903171835.1 Mullus surmuletus | reverse complement strand
GCCATCATTAATGTTTTTTCTGATTATTTACTTTTGCCTCCTTGCAGCCCTGAAAAGATGAAGATAATAAATCACAGCCCGAGTACCTTCAATGACCAGAAAACGTGTAACCACCCCCACCCCACCAAAAAGAAAAAGCTTGAGCAAGGAATTTCACTCCAGATGGCTTGCATTACAGCAAACTTTTTCGGCCTCTCATAGTCGAGGGGTGGCTAATTGGGTGTTGTGTTGCACAAACTGCTCCTGATCACATTTCTTGGGGACTATCAAAAATGATCATGACTGAGCAAGAGTAATCCGGACTACATTTCGTGTATATGTGTATCTGAAGGGCTCTCTTTTGTGTTGCAGGTGAAAAAAATCTACTAGAGAGATTGACATGAGAAAATACAATAGCATACCGACCGTTGACTTCATTGACAGAAAATTATTTTTGGCAGTTTTGGCTGTAATTTTAGCACTTATAATGCTCTCCTCTAACAAGGTGTGCATATATACATTTTATTCATTAAGCTGCATACAACACCCAGCAAGGTTATTGCACTGAAAGCCAATTTGGGCTGACACAATACAGGAAAAAAAGGACAGATTCACAGAAGAAGTAGTTCTGCGTAGCAAACTACAGAACCAGGGGGAAGCTGTGCGGCCAGAAGAATCACCAGTTTTTATTTGCCTCATGTTCATTTTTTAACTTTTGTTGTTGTTCTTGGTCGGATCGCTACTCTCTCTGATGTTGTCGTGTGTTGTACATAGGGGGGGAAAGAATTTTACAGAGCTTTTATGTAAATATACCCTCAAGGATGTGTCTTTTTTCAAAATGCAACAGGCTTCTTATTCTTTTGTGAACGCTCTTCAGATGAAAAACATGTTTTTAATTTCCTCTGTTGTGTTCTGGTCCAAAGTTCAGTGATGATGTAATATTGCTTTTTCTACTCATTTGCTTTCCCTTAAGAAAACCCATTCCCTACAGCTATTTCATGGTATTTCAGCGGAGGCAGTAATTATGGCATTAGTGTGCCTTCTCTCCCCTCCTCCTCCTCGGCCCACTTCTTATGCAGTACTACTGTTGCTGCTTATTGCAACCGAATGTCAAACACTGGACACAAAGCCGTGAAAATATACCTGTCGAAATCAAACTCAAGTCAAATCGATCCTGTAAGTCCTCAAACAAAGAAGTACCATGCAATGTATTGTCATGTGTGCGTAATGAGTGTGTGCGCGTACCTGCATGGACAAGTGAATTCAATTTGTGGTACAGTATGTCTCCATGAATGTGATTGGATGTATGTCCTTTGAATGTATCTGTATGAGTGTGTGCACACGTCCATTTCAAAACAACAGTATTCCTCTTAAAACTACTTTCCAAAATCAAGTATTTCAAGTATTTTTTTAAAAGTGACCACAGTTTTCACAATGTTTCTGGGCTCTAAATGATGAATAGAAACAAAGCACTATTAAAGCCCAGTTGGACTGATCTGGAGCATTTTATGGACCAGATGTAAAAATATAGGAAAAAAAGAGCCCAACATTTATCCTTTAATAACTTTATATTGCTATTGAATTAAATTATTTATTTATATTATTATATTATATATATTATTTATAAATGAGGAAGGTGTGTGATGAAGTCCACATCATGGCGAGATGACAACAACCACGTGCCCGGCAAGAATTCCTCGCCTGTGGGTGTCTCTCAAGTCACAAGTAAACCCTTATGCAGTTGTTGACTGATAAAAGTCCCTGGGCTACAGCACCTCATATGTGTGCACTTAAGCCTCCCTGCCAAGGCCCGCACCCCCCACCCCTCCCTGCTCATCCACCCCGCGCCCTTGCCATTAGTCCTTGCCTCTTAAAACGCCATTGGTTTCAATCTCAGACCTCATTGCTCTGTTTTCTCACAGCGAGCCCACGTAGCTGCATATCTCAAACGAATGGTCCTGCCATGAAGTGGTTCTGCTGCCTGTTTCAATGACTGTAAATATGGGAGCACAGTGCCTGGGGGCTCTACGATTTGTACATGTTCTTTTGTATTTGACTATGAGTCTGAACCCCCCCTTCCTTTCTTCCCTGTCCCCCTCCTCTCTCCCTCATCTCCTCCCCCATGCCCCGGTCCTTTCTCGTAGGGGGTAAAACAGGTGTGTTTGAGCTCAGTGTACAGTACGTGTCCTCTTTGTCGCCATACTCCCGATGTCCCTCAGACTGTCCCCGCTGAGTGTGCTTTGTGCAGGAGGGGGGAACTATTGATGTCTCTGTATGTACTGTGGAACAGTTGTGACTCCTGTCATTTGCCGCTGTAAATAAACATGTCCTGGTAGAACAAAGGTGATGCTGTGATTCCTGATTTCAGGTTTACCGATTGTGACATTCTAAAACAGTGGTTCTGTCAATTTGACATAAGCAGTGGTAACTCCTTTTTAAATTTCATTATGGCATTTATTCACTCTTTGAGGCCAAAAGAAGAGCTTTCATTTGTAACTTAGATATACAGTATACTTAATTTCAAGTGCTAACCTGAACATGCAAGTTAATGAGTTTTCCCACAACACTTTCCTGCAGATGTTTCAAAACAAGGGCATTATTAAGAAATGAATGGTGTATGCCCACTGATAGGGGGTTGATAAGTTGAAACAGATGCAGATTGTGTTAGGTTTGTAGTAACAGCTTAATGCAGTAATAATGTAAATGGTACGTTTTGTAACATGTGAAACAGATGTAATTAGAGGAAAAAAAGTCCTGTTACCCTCTGTAGTTAAGGTATATAAAAGTCTCAGGCATACTGAGTAAAATAATCCTATTTTTATAAATGTCATAGGATCTTCTTTTAAAGGACATTCTATTTTCACTGACCCCTTGCAGTAACACCAAGGACCACCATCCTAAAACATTAAACAAGGTCGCTGTTACCTTCAAAATATGTGAAATATGCTGCCATAATGACTTAACATCAAGATACAATTTATGTTTTTACTGTAGGACATTTTCTTCCATGCAGGACTTTGCCTTTAACTTTGGTGATGAATCCATTGATATTATAAACCCCTTCATACTGTATGTCATTGTGCCAGCTAGTAGCAACAGCAAAGGTAGGAATTGGCTCAGGAGAGTCTAAATGCTGGGCTGATGCTACATTATAGTTTTCACATTACAATTATAGTTAGTTTTCGTAAAAGGACACCAAGTGGCACATTTACAGTGTTCTTTAGAGAAAATTGGTGAATGAAGAAAAACAGATAATTGGGCTTGTTTTAGGGTTTGTTTGTTTGTTTTTTCATTGGTTTGAAACAAAAAGAGGATTTTGTCTTTACTTCGAAACAGAAAACAAAAAAATTGCCTGAATATACATGGGCCCCATCGACCCCTTCAAAATTCCCAAGCAGTAAGTCAAGATGTGCAAAAAAACGCTTGGACCCACACTCTTTCTCTAACAAGATCTTGAAATTATAGCATTTTTACCAATTCCAAAGACAATAACAATCCCTGATTGTTGTGGAGTTTGGCTGTGAGTGTGGCAGGAAGGTGGATATATTGGGAGACGGCCACAAATCAAGTCGGTCAAAGAGGTATGTATCTTTAAAATAGTTTCCCTTTTTTTATTGGTAAACCGAGAGTATTTGCTTAATTTAACATCATATCATCATATTCCAAAAGTATCAGTATACCCCTTTAAATTATATCCAATAAGGATCACATCTGTGAGACCGTGGAGGAATTAAATGTGTGTAAATGAAACCACGGTGTTCATCTTTTTCAGTTTTAGCTCACTGGGCTTCACTTATGTGGTAATGTGACCACTGCTGGGGAGAAGATAGCGCTGTAGATACTGATACTCGGTGAACATTTCATTTAAATCCTCTGTATAGTAATGGGCTGCGCTTATGTCTTGTGCAATCATGAGATAAAAGCAGACTGCTCCTCAAAGACACAACGTTGATAGCTTTTAATTCTATTTCGCTATTGAAGTCGGCAGAGCCGCTGAAGACATAGTGCTGTTTTCAACAAGGTCATTCCTAAACCTTCATTACTCCATTTTTAACTGCGCAGCATCTAAATTTGGCCTCCTCTCATTGAAACGGGAGAAGACAATGAAACAATTTTGAATGACACAGAGCTACCAAAGCTGCCCTCCCCCTCTTCTGCTCTCATCTGAAGTCGGCAAGATAACGTTAAAAGGCAAAGTTCCTGCGTGTGCGAGGGGAGGAAGTGGCAACCTCTCGCCGTTGCATCCAGGCTCTGAGGGCCTCTGTTCACAAGCGGCAACAAACTTCATCACCCTCAAAGGAATCTGGCACCATCCCATTTCCATTGGTTGTATCCTCATCCTTGTTTTCCCTTAGTTAGATCTTGTGACTTTAAAAGTGGACACCTCTAAAGGGATAGTTCATAGTGCGTCCTGTGAGCGGAGTTCCGGCCCGGTTTCGGTGTAGCAGAAAGTAGTTCCGTCTAGTTGCTGGGGTCACACGGATAAAGCGTCTCGAATTCTTTGCTATTTTCCCTCTGTTCTTATCTCTGCACGTACCTTTCCATCAGCTGAAGGAGGAAGGAGGCGTAAGGAGACGCCACACACATAAACACTGTGAGACAGCTGATGATCAACAAAGCAGTCTCGTCTGCAACCATGGTGTTTTCTATTGCATGGGCTTTTGTCAACAGCAGATGAGAATTGAAAAGTGCAAGAAAAAGAAAACTTTCAATGTATAGGGCATTGCTGATGTTACCGCATAATGATGATCTGTGTGCAGGTCTGAGAGCACACCTATGCATGCATTGTATCCAACGTTAGCTCGTTCGTACATGTTTGGTATGGTTATTACGAACACAGAAAATATTATTATACAATATATTATATTATATTGTATTGTTGTATATATTATACAAGCCAGCTGAAAAGAGACTCTGCTGCTATATGAGCATACACCTGGTCATCTTACAAACATGCCTGTGCAAACATTTCACTTAAGCTGCATCTTGCAGTCTATCATGTTTTCTTTTCTTGATGGTCTGTCTTCTTTAAATGACATCAAAGAAAGCAAAAGTGATTATCATAATCTTTATTTACGAGATAAATTTGCAGCTCTCCTTCCTCCCTGCTTTGGCAGCAACAAGGCATTCCAAGAGAGCGCTTACTGGTGTTAGGTTCTTTTGTTGGCTGCTCAAGAACTAGTCGGAGAGGATCTCAGTTAAAGAGTAAAAAGCAGTTTATTCCGGAATCTGGTCACAGGTAAAGCATATGCAGCGCTGGACTAAGGTGACAGGAGCCGTATGGGATCTCAACCAGAATGAGCCCCGATACATGGAAAAACAACATTCTTATAGATAGTTCATGATCTTCGTGGGCCGGTTCTGCCCAGGTGCAGTTATCTGTAACGCACAACCGTGGTTTACTTTTGCCATTCTATTTTGTCTTGTATATTAATGACATATGGAAATACCATGTGTGTGTGTTGTTGTTCAGGCGTGTAGCTAAAGAATCCGATAGTCAGAAGACAAAACTAAAAGATAGAAAGAACCTCCAGTGCGGAAGACAAAGTAATATGGGGTCACAGTCACCCAGGGTCCCTGACCAGTCCCTGAAATTCTGTTCAGCAGGCCGGAGAATAGATCAGATTCTAACATTGAGAGTGAAACAGCCCCAACACTTAACCCTCACCTCAACTCCTTCAACAATCAGGGCAACACTGGCACCTATTATTTTAAGGGGGGAATTGGAAATAAGTAGAATAGGCCAGAGTCCCATTTGGATGAAGAAATGCAGAGAGAGGTGATACTTGCCACACCCTCCAGAAGCAGTGAGGATGGAGAAGTGAAGTTTGTCACATGACAGCTCTGACAGATGATTTCTCTCTTCTGCAAAAGACAAAACTACAAGGCCACACATTCGCTTTGAATGCTCCCTGGAGTCACAGACACTATGTGAAAAATATAGCAGTAAGCTTTCAGGTAATATTCCCTCTTCCCTAATCTTTCCGTTTGCAGAGACTCCCAAGATACCCAGTGCTGACAGCACCTTAATCCCAAACTACTAAGAGAAGTTTGGGAGGTCTGGGAGGAAAATCTCCCCTCACCATTGTTGGAAGTTTTTCTCTCTCCAATGAAGGAGGAGTGCACCTAAATGCCTTCCATTGCGAGAAGGGTGTGTGCAAATTAATTTCTGAAACTTTGCCAGGTTGCGCAAGGTAGTGGAGATTTTCTACACAGGCAAATCCAGCAGAGAGCGTTTTGGCAGGTACAACCCTCCATTTCCTTAATCTGCTTGATTTCAGAGTCTCCCAGAAGAGGTCTGACACTCCTCTGAGTTGACAGCAGAGGATATGTGAAGCGGCAGCTCTGCGGATGTGTGTGTCGGGGATTGTGTGCCGTGCGTTTCATTCCAGTTCAAGAATGATGGTAAAAATATAATTAGAAGTGCTTTTGTTTGACAGCCTTACCTCGGTTGCACTACTGACCACACACCCCTCTGATGTGAAATATTACGTTAGGGGGTTTTTCTCTGAACAGGTCAAATGTGTTTTCTTTTCTTTCAGAAAGTTGCACCGTTTGGCCTTGAGGCTCAAACAAACAGCAGCATTTTGACACTGAAGAGCTAACTTTAAATTGTAGTGAAACCTTTGTGATTAACATGTTTGTTAGCTGGCAGCGTTCTTCCCTGACTGACAGAATTAGAGACCTCCGTTGCCCTGAGTGGATGTTGCTCATCTGTCCAAGTGAAAGCATTGACTGAATTTCAGAAATCTTCAGATTCAGATTCAGAAAAACTTTATTAATCCCCGCAGCAGCAGGGCAATTTATTTGCAGCTTTTCACATGTCAGTCAAGCAATCAAATGGCAGCTAAACAAAACTAGACAAAACAAAGACAAAGGGTCCATAATAATCATAAAAATCAGTGCTATCTAAAATGAGTGGGGTCTGTGTTTTAAAGCTAAAAAGCACAAGGAATAAAAGACCTAACGTTTATAAAAAATAAATAAAAAATCTCCCCCCACAGACTGCATTACCCAAAAAGAACAAAAAAAATACAAACAAAATTAATCTAAACAAAGTAATTATCCAAAAAAGTGTATATACTGTACATATTGAAATGTTAGATCAATAATCAAAAATAGTGATAACAGCCCTGGGAACAAGGAACAAGCAAACACCATATACTGAGGAAGACCTTGAGCACTACGATCACTCTGTAAAATATTGAGTCAAACTTGACAACATTTACTCTTCAAAGTGATGTACAGCTCAGCTCTGGCACTTTGCTCTCATAATACAAGAATATTAAAGATAGGGCCTGTCCATCTTCCTACATTTATTCCAAAAACACTTAAACACAGATGTCCTGAGTGGCTGACATATTTCACCGACAACACTGAGTACAAAAGCGCTCCCGATCTGGGTGAGGTCGACATCACTGTCATGCATGTGGTTGAAAAACAGGGAAGTGACATTTAGTTAGACATATCGCAGGTCATTTCCTGAAGATGGATATTGTTTTGACAAGTCATATATTAAAGAAAAGCCCTGCAACTGGGTCACATTGCAGGAAGCAGCAGCACCCAGGGGGGATGGATATACAGTAACATATTTAGAGTAGATCTTGAGAGCAGAACAACTCTCTCAAGATTTACATTAGTTGAAGAGGTGAGTAGAGTTGGAAATGTGCCGCAATTTGGTGCATAGAAAGGTTTCTTTCTTTTTTTTTTGACAGGGTAAAGATTCCTGCCATAACTGGGATTGACCGACTTTTTCCTCCCTCAGCGTTTCTATTAGCAAGTTCACCGTAGAAGCATCACTTAGCATTTTTATGAAAGCCATCGCATGCCCAGGTCTTCATTCATTTGGAGCTCCAGCTGAATATGCCATTACATGACTTCTGCTGCATTCACATCTGTCAAACTCAATATAACCCCATTAACTGGTGCAAAGTGGAGCTACTGGCAAGGAATTATTAACATTTGCAGGAACCTGCTGACTTATGTTTTAGAAACTCCAGTTGAGGTCATGTCATCTGCTGAAGCATCTTAAATTTGCTTTCAGGGGGGCCGGCAGGAACAGCAGCGCCAACATAAATTATTAAATAAAATGAAGGCACTCTATTTTACGTATTAAAGGAAACTTAACATTAAGCAATGAAACAGTGCTGTCAGGATATTTTTTTTGTCCCAACAAGCGAGCTCTGAATGGAACTGAGACACAATCCAGATGACAAATGAGAGCTTTATGGCTACTCACACCGTGGGCTTGGTGTTCAAGGACACAGGGAGGATTTTCTAAGGGAATAGGCCTAAATTACTGCTGGTTTTAAGTCTTTCAAAGTGAACCAGTACCTTAAAAGTGAAAACACATGCAGTTCAGGTGAGAAAAGACTCTTGATAATGCACAAACACACATACTGTAGTCGGACAGGAATCTTGCCCATACATGTTTTTGTCTGTTCAAACTCATTGCATTCAATTCAGTTCAATTATCACAAGATCCTGAAAAAGGAAATCAGGACTTGGAAATTAGATGCATATCCTGTTGATATCGTAGTTTCATAGGAGTGCAAAGCTCTCCGATGTAACCTTAATCCAAATGCTGTGAGACAATCCATTTTGGGGTGTCCAACAAGATGCTTCACCGTGGGTGCACGCAAGACCTCTACTGCCACACAAACAGTGATACTGAGTTGATGCAGGATAGGAATTTCAACACAGTTTTTAATCCTTATTCGTTCATTCTTCCCCTCTCTTATCTTTACCCCTCAAAGTTAAAAAAGTAAACCATCATTTATCTTGATTGATTCCATTCCATTGAACCTTGATTCCATTTACCACCAATTACAATATTGTTGTTTCAATTTGCTCTGCATTTGGCATACAAAGGTGTCATTGTGTATATTTCTATTGCCAAGTAGTACTCAGTCCAAAGCAATTAAATACTTTGAAAGGCTGATCAAAGTATCACTTAAGTTCTTCCCCCCCCGACCCATCTCGATTCGCATACCCTCCGAACCACAGGACTAAGGTTGCTGTGCCGACCGCACTACACGTGGCCATGGAACACCAGGAGAACATAATGCAAGGCACTGGTCCGGAGCCTGCTGGCCGAGGCCTTCACTACTTCTAATAGTAAGAACTTTAGAGCCCTGATCAAAACATGGTTATGAAGTGCTTTACAGGAAAATATATCATATGGCCAAAACACACACAACAGCTGAGAATTTATATATTTACAAGGATCCAAGAGATCTCACCAAGAGCAAAAACTGGGAAACATAGGCCAGGACGCCCTTTCTAGAAGAACCCTCAAGCAGATCCACGGCTCAGGGTGGAATGTCACTTAGATCTCCAGAAATATCATGCACGGAGCATTACATTATACACTACATATGCTACAGAGAGAAAGTGAGAGAGAGAGACATGACAGATCCTTGAAGCACCTGAAATGAGGACTGATACTGTTGAGCAGAGTTTTATCAGAGGACAATGATTTTGCAAGCCTGAGCTCCTTGATCAAGCAGTTCCAAAGATGGGGAGCTTAGACTACAAAGGCACAGTCACCCCGGATTTTCAGCCTTAAATTTGGGTACACCCAATAGATTTCGGCCTAAGGACCTCAGGCTGCGCACAGGCTCATTAGGAATTAATAATTCTGAAATGTAATTTGGGGCCTGACCATTATCAATACAATTTTAAACTCTTGAGACCAGAAGACAGCCAAAAATGGGTTCTGAAAACCTAGCATCTGCATTCTGTACCATTTGAGACATACTGAGTGATTTCTGCATCAGACATGTCTAAATACCCTAACATTAGTCAAACTGCGAGGAAATAAAAGCATGAGCAATGGTCTCAGTGTCTTTGAAACTCCACCGCTTTATGGTCAATATTATAAACCCTCAGCATCCAATCAAGAAACGGAACCCACTTTTTCCTGAGTTTTTGATGAATAGGTTTAAATTTGTGTGGGGAGGTAATAACAGCATAACATCTTACTGAGCACAGGTTCTCCAAAGTTCATGGTTTGCACTTAGAAAGTTCAGTGCAAACCATGTCAACAACAACCTGATCCTAAAAGAATCCTAAACAAAACCAACAGCAAGAGGCCATTGACTTTTCGGAGGAAACACCATATTTGTAGGAGTTCATGGACTTGACAACCTGACCTGGTCCCGGCACACCTCCTCCATTGTCAAAAAAAAAGTCCACCAGCACCCACACTTACTACAGAGGAAGCCTATCTGTCCCTGCGACCTTCTCCAGAGACACTATAAATTTGCTTACCAGCAGCATCTCTCTCTGGCATGACAACGGCAGTACAACAGACAGAATGGCACTGAGGAGCATGGGGAGAGCAGCTGAGAGGATTATTGCAGTCTCACTAACACCTATTGGGGACCTGGCTCAACTGTGCACCCGGGACTACTCACCACTGCGGAGACAGACTGTTTTCTCTCCTGGGCAGGGCACAATTACCACGGCCTTGATTGCAAAACTGCTTCCAAGAAAGCTTCTATCTCAATGCTATCAGACTGCTGTTCACTAAAAGAAATCTCTGGCTCATTTGCTAGAGAAGCCGTCTTGTTACTGGAGGACTGCCGGTTCAATACGCTGCCTGGCCATGTGGAAGTGTCCTTTGGCAAGACAATGGATGACCAGGTTGACACCTTGCACATGACTTCCACCATCATTGTGTCATTTGGTAAAATGAAGTATTTTAGTATGTAAGAATGCCTATTCGGTAGAAAAGTGATATTTAAATGCAGCCAGGTACGGTATAGTTATTATACATTTATATACAACTATATTATATGACCTGTTTTAACCTACTTTTATACAGCTGAGGCTAAATCCTCCAGTGCAGTAAATGTTTGAATTTCATGTAAAACTTTCTCTGCTGCCTTACCTGACGCCAGGTAGCAAAGAAATGTTTGTATACGTTTAACAACTCAGAGCAGATGGGACTATATGCTAGAAACAAGAATATGTAGAAACTGATTGAATAAAATGCCATGATGCGCACATTTTTGTACACAGTGCAACATCCAGACCACATGCGATTGTACAATGACCTCTATTCCCAAGTTCTATCGAACCAACAACATGACGCAAGGAAGAAAGTTCTTTGAAACCCAAACTGACTTAAACCATCTCCAGGAGATTCAAATGAATGGCAAGATCCTATCTGTCTCATCTGAAGAAAGACCAGGAATTAATCATTAAGTGAAAGTGGCAGTTTCCCAGCAGCATAAACATACAGAAAGAAGAGCTGCTGGTGTTGGTGTCTAGTCTCCACGACGCTTTGCCCCATGTCTTCACGACCTTCTGTTCTCTAATCCTAACGCTTGCGAAAGGAAAATTGGGGTTTGAGAAACCCGTCTCTACGACGCTCCGTTGCAGACATGACCTTTGACCCCATATCATTGCAATTATGGTACCCCTAACTTATAAGCACTCGCCATAACTTCTGATGCAAATGTCCTGGTATTTGGGCTCGTATTTGGGCTGTATCTCCAGAACACAAGGTCGTAGGAGCGCAGGATCTCAGGATCTCACCAAAACCTCGCTCAAGGCCATATCCCATTGCGTGGAAGCAATTTTTCTTTTTTTGCCAAGCCCACCGACCACGCCAAATTTTACACAAATGTCACCATGTTCAGAGGGTCAAAATTGTGATTCTCATTTTCTCCCGGAACAATAATAATAATACAAATTCCAAGGCTTCCAAGAGGGCTCTCGCCCACTGCTTGTAGCATAGTGGCTCGGGCCCTAATAAATAGGAAGCATGAGCAAAACAGGAATGGAGTCTAAAGCAACTGCAACATTAACTGGTCACTTGGGTGGTTGACTAATCCAGCCTGAAGTATCTGACCTTGATTTATTTCCCATAAATTTGGCAGAGAGAAGCTTGCTAACATTGTCTGTTATTAGGGCATTCATTGTTTTCAAATCTGGTTAATTTTTCTGATTTCTGGATGAAATGCCCTGAAATTTTCTACAGAAGAACCCATTTATATTTTATTTCATATGGTCTCATCTTGTACCAGTGATAATATTAAGTGTCTTCAAATTCCAACCATTGAAAATATATATTTAATTAACCATACTCATTTAGAAATAAATGTATATTTTCAGGCCCTTTTTAAAAAAAGATCAGGATCTTGCTTAATGTAATCATCCAAACATGTCAAGTATACCTGCCTGACAACATTTGAGAAATGTTGCGATAAGCTTTTTACCATAATTATATGACCATTTAGCTAAAGGCACAGTAATAATGAGGAAAGTATTATTAGTGGGGGTTCAGAAAAGAGAGCTTGTTATTATTAAATCTGTGACGCTCATCAGAGATTCTAAGTTGGAAAAGGAGGCTTTACAGTATTTTTGTCCTTCATTCTTGATAACTTACTTTTCTTTATTGATTTTTAATCCAATTTATTTTTTCCCCCACTGTCTTTTTTCCCGCGGGATCTTATACCAGAGGGCTGCACTTTTCATTTTCATATTTCTTTCATATTCAAATATTTAATTCCATGCCTTCAACAATACACATTTGGAGTTTAATAACACAGATACAACAGTGGGTGATTGAAATCAGAAGCCTCGGGCGCATGAACGAAGCCCTCTGCTCTCGTCAGTCAGTTCCCATTTAATGCCTGGCTTATGTTCCAATCAAGAGTGACAGCGCACCAGAGGCGATTATGTGTTTGGTTTTTTGTTTGGTTTTTTTTGCTTTACACGCAGCAGATGTAGGATGTGTAACATGTGGGCTCCCAATTATGGTGCTATCTTTTTTGGAGTAAGCCAGCCTGCAAAGCACACACTTTGGCCACGTATCAGCAGAGCATGTGTTACAGTGTCCCTCAAAGCCTATATAGATTATTACCATTTGCAGAAAGCACCATGCATAACTGAGCAGAGCCTAAGGATAAAATTCTCTCCCAATAATTGAGTGCATGCAGGGTAAATGTCAAACTATTTGCAAGCCATTTGTGAGTGGTGGTATTCTTCTCTATTAGCCTAATATGCCAGAGTTACTCCTCTCGGCTTTGTGCAAATTCATATTGGATTTTTATTAAAACTCAAACCAACAGTAATAGATGTGCCTCTGGGGTAGCTTTAAAAATCAATTTGCTAAACAGCACAAAATTACCCCCATAATTGTCTCCTTGGACTGCATAACCCGTCGAAGGTGATTCTCATTCGAATGTGAGTAAACTTTGCCTCATCGACCAGGACGGTCCCCCACTTTTGACTCGAGAGCCGCATGTTGCCTCATTATAGTAACAACCCAAACCGACAAACGGGATCCCGTGCACACTGCTGACAGGAAATCTCGGAATGCAGATCCTGCCTGTCAAATGGCCCTCGGGCGATTCCTACCGCTAATGAAGTGAAATATTCTGGCATCTGAATCCGAAATAGAGCTGTATATTTGGACACATGAATATGAATACAATCAGCTAGACTTGGCTCATTAATGAGGCAGGGAGAGCAACCAGCAGACAGGATTAATTAATTACAGAGTGACATTTATGGATAATAACCTTCTGGTGGATATCACGGCTAATGAATATGCATAAGACTATCAAAGGAGAATCATCCAGCCAAGATGAAATATCTATATTCAGATCCATGATAGGGTTACTGCCATGGTGTCTGACTCAGCAGCACATCACACCATCGGAGCTTGTGATGCGGCTGAGTGATTTTTCACGATGCACGGCTTCGTAAGACAAGGTAAGTGCCAACGAGCACGATTGCAGCATGACTCCTCCTTCAGAAATGATTAATACTGAAATTCAACACTCGCGCCACAAAGTTGAGGGTGGCGGACCTAAATGGAATTAAGTTGGAAACATCAGAAAGCAATGATATTAGGGGGGCACAAAGCTGTTTAGAGAAGCATACCTTTTGATTCCTTTTCTCTCTTCCTGATTTTTTATCCTCTCTGCACCATGTATTGATCATATCAGTTTTACGGTGTCAGGCAAAAGAGAAAAGAAAAATCATGATAAAAGTCAAGGTGGAAGTGCATTTCTGTCTGAAGAGGACGTCTCTGACACAGGCATGAATGTCTGCTTGTTATTTTAATAATAATAATAATGATGATAATAATTCATTTTATTTATACAGCGCTTTACACAATTAAAACAAAAGAACAAGCTGTAAAATAAAAACACACAAGACAGTTAAATATTAAAAGCATTTTGAATAAATGAGTTTTTAAGAGGGATTTAAAAGTACTGAGGTCGGAGCAGTGTCTGATGGTTGATGGGAGGGAGTTCCAGAGAGTAGGAGCAGCAGTGGAGAAAGCTTTGTCCCCCCAGGTTCAGTGCTTGGATAGTTTGAAATGTTCCTCTTCGCCCTTCAATTGAATTGAATTTTTTTAGCATTCAAATAAAAAATGTAGAGAATTGTGTTGCAGCACTTAATGTAGGAAAGTTATTTCTTCCCCTCGTCTTCTTAAAAAGTCCACTTTGTATGACTGCAAAAGTAATGTCAATTGTCCTGGAGAACAGCAGGGCATCAGTTTAACTAATAATAATGGAATCAATCCCTTTGGCAAGTACACTTGCTTTACTTATTATACGGATTTGTTGTGTTTGAGCTATTTTTGAATAATTGTTAATTTAAGGAAGAAAAAACAATTTGCTCACAGTTTCTGTTGCCAAGCAATACAAGACAGAAATATTAAATGTTAGCAAAGTTGGAAGCACATGATGTAGGAGGGAGTAGGGGGTTGGGGGGGCTGCAAAACTTTGTGTAACTTCTAAGGAGACGTGCAACATTGAATATTGAGTTCATCACATGGACCAGGGAACACTTCAGCTAATGCATTTCACCCTGTGTGTGCCACATAATTAACCATCACAGAGAGAAAATACCTTGTCAGTGCAGCAGATGGTAGATAAGAGCATGAAAACATTTGTTAGGAGCAAGGGGCAACTGTTTTCATTGCTTATAAGACTTGCAGGAGTCTTAATTAAATTTCTATTAATGTGATACTCCAGTAGGTCAATCTAATTAAATTGTCATAATCGATAGCATATGACTGTTAAATCACAAACGCGCGTTCATCCATGGAGATCCCAAATCATCGCTCGGATGTCGTGTTAATTTATGTTCCTGCTTCATAGTAGGGAAATTTAGATACTTCAAGCTGGCTGGACATTAAATTTACAACTGTAGCAGCAGAGCAGCTTCAGTGTCCACACAAGTGACCTTCTGGAAATGATGATTGATACTCTATCCTTATCTCATTGTCTCTTTCCCCTGCAGTATCAATCAAAAATGATAATATTAGGACATGTTCATTGTTCTTTCAGTCGTATAAAGGTTAAGCAGAGGAAAATGCATCAAGCTGTCTGAAAATCAAAACATAGTTCTCTCTGCTTGTAAGACGTAACTTTCCCATACTTACATTTAAATAACTGGGCCCAGATTTTGCTTTGAGATTAGCCGGAGTCCTGCGCAGCTGACTGTTGAGGGATTCAGGATAATTTCCTTAAAGGCGAATGCACCCAATTCTCTGGGAGGCGGTGAATTGGAAATCGTCTCTCCACCTTTCGCTCCACAGCATCCTGTGAAAGTTCTGAGGGTTTTGATGTGGAGATCATGGCTTCCATAGGCAGTATTTCTCTTTATCCCAAGTTTTTCCATTTCCCGAAGTTTGTGTGTTAAGAAAGCATGACCGGAAGCCGCTTGCAGCATTGTCGTGAGATAAACAAGAGTGGGACATTTTGAGACATATATTGTTGAAAAAAGTATCTTGAAATAAAACTTTATGAATCTACAATTTAAATGAAGATGAACAGATGTGGCTTACGATGCAGAATGAGCTTCAGTGAGATGTTCTAGTGCAGCATTGTAGCTTTGATTTGATCACACTCTACGCAGCAACCCTGGCAGAAGGAGGATTTGTGGATGAATTAATAGCAGCACTTCAATGTTATGTATGCCAGATTTTTGAGAGAAAAATATAAGAATACCACCTCATTCTGCTCCAGTTTTATGTGATGAGGCCCCGCCTTGCTATTTTTGAACATGTGTGCTTCTCATTTAAACACATTACAAAGTTTTTTCTTTAACTTATGATATATTTTCTGACTATATATTTTCTGACTATTTAACACTGGATTTCTATCTGCTCATACTGCCTGTCTGTTAATCAGGATCTTGACATTTCAGAAGATGTATCCGTTTCAATGTACAGCTACAGCCACGCCAGCAATGCTGTAAAAAGGACAAAACCTGTCACCTTTCAGTGTTTGCCGAAGGTGAAATGACATCTGAGTGCTCTGCCAAATGTGAGTGTAGACTCCGCTCATACGCTGCTGTCAGGAGTGATAACTGTTATTTCAGCTGCCCGTCCAAACGGACGGGTTTAGATGCCACGCCCACTTTGCTGCGTCTCTCTAGCCGTGATAGGAGCCCTGCATTTGGCCTCACTCCACAAATCTGATTAGAGGGGCTGCAATAGGGTTGTGCAGGATAAAGCACTATATTGGATGAACAGAGGACACTGCTTTGCGCCCCCCCCCCCCCTTTTTCTCTTTGCTTTCTCTCCTCAAAACAACATGAAAGTGCATTATAGAGTATCATGCATCACCTTGGGATGTGATGGAAAATAAAATTGACTACTCAATAGACCGCTAAATTAACTTAGTTTAATTTTAGAGACTATGCAATCCACAGTGGCAAAATCCACACACACGCATACAGCCATTACTTAATATGTTCTGTGCTTCAAAATGAGATGTCCACACAGTGAAAAGGTGACAGATGCTGTTTTCGAGAGTTGATGTGCATGAACAGATGCAGTGTTGTGTCTGTAAATAGACATGAATCATTCAGGACCAGTTAACAGACTTTGCTTAAGCCGCATACAGCTTATATATTTTTTGTTTGTTTGTTTATCTTTTAATCATTATTATTATTTTATCTGCAAACACAGTAACACAGTATCACTGTGTTTTTTGTCGTTAACAAAACTGAAACGGAATTGATTTGTTGAACTGATGTAGACTTATATTTGTACTTTTTTGCGATATGCTGGTGGTCGAAGTCAAATGGTGTTTTCGGGGTGTCTATAGAAAACCTGTGTATTTTGCCTAATAGGTTTATCAGGTTTTCAATGTGAGATCTTATTGTGTAGGTACCAAAAAGGAACTTGAATGGGAACTGAAGGGGGGGGGGGGNNTGACCATAACTTTTAATATATCAAATTTCTGACACTGACACTGACTACCACACTTTTGTTTATCATTTTTTTCCAACTATAAAAAGATGACAAATGTGGTGACATTAACCAACAATATGTGAGGAATAATTTGAGGGAGTAATAACACTTATACAATTCATTCAAAGTATCGAAAGGTTCATTGACTGATAATACACATTCAAACCAAGTAGGGATATTTGAGACTGCAGGAAGGGCTCATTCATACTGCCGATTATTAAATCCACCTTGTTAACTTTACAGCTTAGTGCCATCATCCACCTTATTGAATCCATATAAGTCAGCCCTAGAGTCCCACTGTGTGGAAATCTGAGATTATAGTCACCGCAAGTGTAAGACATCATCACAAATGCCTGCCACTGTAATATTTTTGAATATATATCATGTCTATTCTAAAATGTATTGCTATCCGCTATTAACTCACCATAGTGTTAAAAAGCCAGCTGGAACTTTTTACTTGATTTTTGAAAAGTTTGGAACATATTTGAGTGAAATGAAACTGCTCCGTAGGGGAACTAATGCTTGGTTATTAATAGCATGACATACACTCCTCAGTGTTTCACTCTCACCTTCTATTCTCACATTCTGGGCTGATCCTTGAAATTGGAATATTTATCTGTAGGCCTACTGCTTCATTATTTCACATTTCGGGGTTTGTGCTTAATTTCCTCTTTTGTTTTTGAGTGCAAAATATCATCTCAGTAAGAGGCTGCAGTAAGAGGATGCAGAAAAAATAATGAGAGATGCCACTTTCTCTGTCACTCTGTCCCACTCTGTCTTTATCTCTTGTTTTCACAAGAGTCCAGCTCTTGAATATTTCTATATATTTTACTCTGATTTGGTGGCAACCCAGATTGGCTTGCATTCCTCTCTTTCACTTTGGTATGGTGTTCACTTTTGCTACTGGTACATTTTTCAAGCTTCCTTGACCAATAAGGATTGTTATCCATTTTCAAGTGAAGTGTTAATCATGTTCTCTGCTTATTTGACCAAGTGGGGCTCCGTTTTGAGGGTATGAGTGGATATGTTTAGAAACATTAACCTCCAATTGAAAAGTCTTTTTTTCATACCTTTGTGAAACTCAAATTAAATTGCCTTTTGGTTTATTCATCTTGCTCTAATTTGTTGCTGACATTTTGTCAACTTAGGAGATTTAGTCAAGAACGGATTTAGCTCTGAAATTAGATTAAAAATGAAACCCATCCGAGGTAATTTTGCAGTTTCCTCTTAAAAGAATTGATGCTACACTTGTCATCTCTCCTTTTAAACAGGTCAAATTGAGGCATTTTAAAAAAAAATTAACTATTAAATGATGTTGGTTTAAGTGCACACACAAGCAAATTCATGGTTTAAAATCATCTAGTTAGCATTGTACAACCCATGGAAATGTTGTCGTTCATATTGAGCAGTCGGTTTTGCCTAGGCTGCCGCTGTTACCCCACCAATCACGGCACAGGTTGCTTGGTTACTTGGCCATGTTGTGATGTCACAGACAAGCGACCTGGTAAACAATCATTGTAATTGCAGAGTCAAACTCCTTCCAAACACCAAAGAACTATATTACTGCTTGTGATCGGAAAAGTGGATCTGTATAAAACAAAAACGAACAATGATGTGCATCTTCTTTGTTTGTTTGTAAATCTTTTATTGTCCCCGAAGGGCAATTAAGGTGCAGCATATAAAACTCAGAGACGACACAATGTGAGCCTACTGCAAGAAATACAGATTGTGCAGCAGCATAATTTACAAGACAGATGAAAAATACATAAATAGGAATCAAATGCATAAACAGGAATACAAAAATAAAATTAGTGTCTATACTCGTGTTTCTTTATATGGAGATTTAGATGACAGACTCTTGAAGCTAAAAACCTTCACTCGAATTAAAGTGTTGCACAGCTATGTTGTATGGATGTTGCTCTGTACATATATTGTACAAATCACATTTTTATGAAATTGCTTTCTAAAAGAGAATATTGTCTATTCCAAGGGATCACCAACACATTGGTAGCCCCAGGTAGCCCCGAAGGACCACATGTGTAGACCACGGGCCTGTTCTAAAAAATATATAATATTATATAATTAATATAATTAATATATCTAAAAAAAATAGCACAACTCACAAGTGAACTGCATCTCAAATGTTATTTTATTCTGTTAGTTCAAAGGTCAAAGCAAATTTGGTACCTGAGGAGTGCATCAAACTGGTTGCCCCGTGGCAGCTCTCAGTTCCAAAAAGATTGGTGACCCCTGGTATAATCAGTTTTCTGTCGAAGTGTAAAAACTATACAAAAGTTTCATCTTCAGTTTCAGATGCGTGTAATTGCTGAAATGCTTGTGACATTGGGCAAATTTGTTTGACCCTTTTTGTTGTTTGAATCATACACAATTTGAAAATATTAACCTGTATATTAATCTCTACTAGGTAGATAGAAGAGATCAGGCCCATTTTTGGTGCAGGTGAATCAACCCGAATGGTGCTGCAAGAAGAGCAGTGCCATTTTTAACATCAGTAAGCAAATACTTCCTACTTGGCTGTGACATTGCTAAAATCTCATTTGACCATGAATCTATCCCCTATCCCCAAACCCAAAAGTTATATACACCAAATCAACAAATAACATCTGCTTCAGTTGGCTGCTGACCAGTCTGAGCTCATGCAATACTTGCATGTCCCTCCTTTTCTTGTAGTCTACCTGCGTCCTGCCTGCAAGGCACATCCCTCCCCACCCCTCATTGATCTCCACACCAAGATGCCTCTCAGGCGTCTTGGTGAGCTAACATCCTGCCAAGCCACCCTGAGGTCGAACATGGTCACGGCTAATGTGACAAAGCCAGCTGCTCATCATTGCCTAACAAGCCTCTCACCAGCTGTGATTGGATGTAAGGGTCGCCCAGCTAGGCCCACTGGGGCCTGGGAGGGGCAGATCAGCCAGCTCAGACATGTCCTCCACACAGATAAGAGAGGAGAACAGTGCTCCTAACTATAATTCTAGCCCTTTGCTGAAACGGTCAGAGTTGATTTTATTAACCAAACTCAGAAAGGTATATCTGTGCTATCTGATTTGGAGAGAGGATATGATAAGGACTGTAGACAAAATGCAAAGGTCAGCTCTGAGCAGCCAGAAAAATAGATGAGAGTGTGAGGATGAAATGTTAAAAATTCAGGGACAAATGATCCATCAAAGCAGGCCTTTGACTGTTTTATAATCTAATTCATGTATTATTTATTATTTTTCCCCTGCTTGTTTTTGACATCATATGTTGTTGGATAGATTGGCTATTTTATTTGTTATCATTTTGAGAGTGTGCTGGAAGATGTGTGTACACAGCAGAAGACAGCAGGAAATATCTGAACCCACATAAAGTTATGATGTAGCTGATTTAATCTCAAATTAAACACGATTAGGCTACCTTGAACTCTGACTAATGTTCAATTAAGTGCCAACCCAGAGTTAATTGTAGTAGATCACTGCAAGTTTGTCATTTTTATATGTTAATCATGTCACTGTTCTAGAGAATGTGATGACACACTACTTCCTTTATAAAATGCTATTCAAACTTAACGATACAGATGTGTGATATCATTCCACATAAAAAATCATAGAATCTGGTTTCTCATTGAGTTTAATCCTATATAGAATATTGTACATTACTGTTGTGTTTCTTCAACCAAATATTGAGTGCCTTTAAAAAACTGCTTTTACTACTACGGCTTTTGCAGAATCTGGAGTACCTCCGGCAACAATCCTTGGCCCACTGCTTTTTGTCTGTATCATGTTGGGAGTATAATAGTCATTATTTCAGAAGTTAGTAATGTATTGTTCCGATTTGCTGGCTGAGCTTTATATGGCAATTAATTGAAAACTAGCAAATCGGTACGAAGCAATCTCTTGGTTGAGAAACAATTTACATTAACAAGGAAAAAAACATCACCAACTTATTCTAGCACTGCCTGCCATCTTTAAACTTTGTGAACCTACTGTTTAAGTTTGTGTCCTGTAAAACTTGAGGCGCAATAAATTATATTTGTAAAGAATCTGCCTTGGGTTGTTGACAATCAGGGTTGAACAAACAATCCCAGCTGCCTTGGATGCCACTCTCAAAACAATCAGCCACAATCAAAGCAACAGAAAGCCCCCTCACCAGCACTAATTGTTAATAAGGGGTTTTGGCATAATTGATTTTTCTTTCATTCAGTTCCCAATTTGCTCCTGTTGCGATGCTGTTTGTGTCCCTCGGGTCTAGAGTAATGTTTCTGTTTGAACCCACAAATGCTTTTGCAACAAACAGCCCTGAGGAGGTGGAGGAGGAGGATGAGCTCTGTTGCTGGGAAACCTCAGGAAACCAGATGCATTTCATATGGAAATGTCGGAGAGCCTGTGAGACATTGCTGATGGCAGGGATGAAAATGTCATCTGCAGTTAAAGCTCATGTTGTCATGTGTAACGTGGCTCAGTGTACTTCATGGATTCAGCTGTCACTTTCCAATGCCACACTTGCAGCATCGATTTAAACGGTACTAAAGGTAGTTAATTTGAGTCCGGCTGGGGTTATTTTGTGACGGTATTACCTATCAGCCGCCTGGGGTTGCTGCATATTTAAAAAGCCCATGATATGCATAGCATGTGTTTATCAGCGTCTTGTCCGAATATTTTATCATAATAGCGTACGGCAGGAAATCGCAGTTTTGCATTAATGAGTTCCGACAAATGCAGAATTAAATACTGTGAAATGATGAAATACAAAGCTTAATTTCGAGTTGCTTATGACGTAATATCATCTCTAAGAAAAGAGCACACACAGAAATACATGACACCTATGCCAAATGGTAAACCGCATGTTGGTCAATGACATTTTAAAGTAGTTCATGTTAATTTACTATCTGACAAGCGCTGCCTTTTCCCCTGCTTGGACAATGGTTGGGACAGATGTCTTCTTATTTTCTGCTATTTTCTCTCTGGAGAGAGTCTGAAGGAGGCAGCAGTGATGGGTATTCCTGAGGGTCTAGGTGTACCAGGGAGCCAGATGCTTCTGTAAATCAGTGAATAGTGCTTGAATTCTTCGATAGCGCAACAGGAGATAAGATGCAACTTATCTCTGTGCTGCTACACACAGACAAGCATTGCCATGCAGTGTGTATGCTACAACAACAGCTCAACGCTATCTGTTGTACTTTATCCCTGTATCACATTAGTTTGAAAATATCCCTTATTTTGGACATTTTGGACATAAATTCTGCATTTAATATGTAAGACTGCTGAAAAACTGTTTATGTTGATCGTTTATGAAAATGATGTGCAATGCACGTGTGTGTGTGTGTGTGCGTGTGTGAAAGAAGAGAGAGTTTGCACAAATGACTATGAAATTTCTCCAACATAGGCTGTTTCTCTCAGCTCCTACAGGACCTGTCATAAGGAACTCGTTTAATTCAGTGCTTCATGTTGGAAGCAGTGTGCTGTGATAAAAATAGATTGAAGCACGGTATTGAAATATCTTAATAACTTAACATAAACACTCAAATCATATTGCTGCACTTGGGTGGATTGATTAATTTGTTGATTAATCCATCCAATAATGTGCCCTGCACAATAATTACAAAACAATTAATTACTAATTACTATTAAAATGGCCCTGCTATCAGATACTTTAATCAGATCCTGAAAAAAAAGAGATCAATCCAATTCGGTTTTTTTTCTTCTTTTCATACATGTAGCTCTTTGTGGTCCCAACAGTATAATTATGCATTGTTATATTTCAAATAAAGCCTTTGCCACAAAAATGATGTTGTACCTATGCCATAATGTTATTTGCCAAGCATATGTTCAAAAGTTGAATTTTGTCTCAATATGCTCTCTTCTAAATTTGGCTGCGGTGAATTGAGCACTTAGTGAGGCATGTGTCCTCACATGTTAGTAACTGCTGTAGAGCTGTGTCCATTTTTTGCATGAGATTTGATGAACTCTAAACATGGGAAAAAAATGTTTGCATGCAGACGTACACAATGCAAAATGTTTGCACTAATGAATGTATTTAGAAAGGTCAAAGTGCATATTGTATCTCCAATATATGGTGCACGGTTACAAGCCAGTGAATAACTACAAAAAACAAAACAAAAAACAATAAATCTACATGGTATTCAACCTGTGAAGATAAAAGACAAACATTAAATAAATGTATTTGCAGGTGCTGGTCTCATGGGACCTTGTTACTTACTTGCACCCTGTTTAAGATGGAGGTCAACAACCAGTTTGGGAAAACAGAGCACCCTGTGGTGAGCTCATTTTGTGAAAGCTCGTAACATGATTTTCTCCTCTCTCTCCTACTCGCCTTTCTTCAGCAGCCAGTCTTGATAAACAAAAACAACAAAACTCCACTCACTGAAAATAAAGCCTTGTTTCCAGTGTTTCATGCGGCGCTTTGTTTCGTTATTTGCATTTAACGACATGATTATTTCACAGGATTCAACCAAAAGGTACATAATTAAGTGACGAAAACTGACTCCATCTGATTCATTTATTATAGGGGCACTGAGGCATGTGAACACGGTATGTAACTGAGGGCACAGAGTATCTTTAACAGAGTCTGGAACAACCCAAGGGAGATCCCGTATTTTCACCTTCCATAAAGCTCATCAATAATAATGTCTTCATCAACATCATCATTGGCGGTCACTCGTATTGAGGTGACTGTCCTCCCTCTTGGTCATTGTGGGTCTTTCGATGGGCATAGAAGCCGATTCTGGGCTTGATTATTCTTGTATAAGTGGACAGGGTTTGTCTTCTCATAAGGTCTTTGTGGTATTTTGCGCGGGTCACAGCATTCTAATTTTAATATCATGAGCAGCCCATCTGAGCTGGAGCTGGGCAATAATGGCCGTAATGGTAAGGATGCCACTCAGCATCTCCTGTGGATTCACCCCCGGCTTCATTGGGGAAGCAAGGTTCTCCACCATTACAAGGTAGCAACCCAAGAAGAATAATACAGTATAGTTTACCTTGTTTGAAACAGGATGTCAGCTTCTTACTGTGTTGATTTTTATTTTGATGATGAATTCTAAGTTTGATGCGGTTTTGAGGCAGTAAAGGAAAGTTTGTCACTTCCAGCCATATATACACACAGAAGCGAGAAGACAAACCCATTGCTGAGCAATATGCTTTTCCATGTATTTGAATTATATGATTTCTCTTTTCAGGGTCCTTTTTATTGAGACTATAAGAATGGTGAAAGTTTGCTCCACCCTCATTAGATTTCAATTCTGCGGCCACATCCAAGGGAACCAGGAGCAGTGAAGCACATCTGCTCTGTCCACTCTTATTCAAAGCAGCATTTAGAAAAAAAAAAAACAGAGGAGTCTGGGCAACACCCAGTGCCATGAGCTCTAACAAGGGGGCTGTCGTTCTGATCAATAGCATGCACTGCTCCCCTGTCAGCAAATTAGGCATTTGTTGTTCTCTTTGTTTATTCAAAATGTAGGACACTAGAAGTTAAGCTGTATGGATTAACAAAAAAAAGGCAGGTAAAGGCAGTAACTCATCCAGAGTACAAATCTGAAGCCAGTGAAGCAGTGGCGGCACCTTAAATGAATGGAGCAAATGAAGTGAAAGTTACATTGACCAAAAGGTATTCTTTCGAAACTAAGCCCTTGGGCAGGGATGTCCAGATTTTGGCTTGAGAAGCTCCTGTCTTCCCCAGACTGTAACTACACGACTCCGAATTCTCTCCTGAATGGGCTTCATATTCTATTCTCAACAATGGTGTCACAGATAGTATATACATGAGGATGGTTTACAGCACTGGATGGTAAAGTTAGATTTTGTGCAGGTTACCTGTCTGATGTTCCATAGATATTAACATGTTGACATCAGGCACTGCTGTTTGAGCTTGTCCTTTCATCTTAAAAGCTTATAGATTTATGTTTCAGCCAGCGGCAACCTATGTTTATGAGCCTTTAAAGGCACTCATCTTTATGTAAAGGAAAGCCTCAGTGGCACAGGAAAGTGCCGTTGTGGTCCCTCAGACACCACACTTTCAGCCAAGGCCCTTCCCATCGTATGGATGCTTGAATTGCAATTGTATTTGTCAAACACAATACACAATCACAGAGAAAAAAATCTTTGGTTATGGGGAAACCCTCATTTATGTCATCAGGCAAAAATGTTCAAAAATCAACTTGTATGAAATTCATTTTGTCACAAATATTCCCAAATCCAATGTTTACTTAAGATTTCACAGCCACCACATTTTTACCACAACACATCACATCAAACTTGTTTAATTTTCCACTTAGCATACATTTTGTGTTTCAGCAAATGTGTTCTCAAGCTGTACACAGACAAGAAGTGTGTATTTGCACTCACTCATAACTTTGTTTTTTATTTTTCCGAAAGGGGCCCCATAATGGACATAGAATCTGTGGATAGTTCCTTGACCAATGCTGTTTAGAGTGGTCATAAGACCAGGTACTCGTCTGTGAGTACCGTAAGTACCCACACACTGCACAACAATCACTGTCAGTGGTTACTCTCATAATTACAAAGGCCAATTCTGTCTGTTCTGTGCAAAGTAAAGAGTGAGCTTGACCTAAATGGGCAGGCGAGTGTCACCCACCAAAGTTGCCGTTTGAGCTTGGGAGTAGGAGATTCATTTCTATGATAAATGTATGCATTGCTGTAGATGGAGAAAAAAAACAAACTTGTTTTTCTGGTCAACTGCAGGGAGGGAGCAACTGCATTTTGATGCATTCATGATATATCCAACACAGAGCAGACAAGAGTGTGTTAATATGTCTATTAGAATGCATAGCTGTGGCAAGCAATTGATAATATAATTAAATAATCAATTGTCAAGAGATGAGGAAAAATCAAATGAACGGTCTAACAATGTTGTTGAATGAAACCCACAGTTGCCAGGTGAAATTCACTGTGCAGCACAGAAAATAACACATTTTCCGTTTGCATTTAAGACTTTTAACATCCTCATTTGGCATCAAATAGCTTCAAATGGTTTCACCTGCTAATTTACCTTGCCTTACTCATTGTTTGAATTAATGGGAATTGAATGGATTAGATGTGGCTAATGTAGCTGTCAACTTCATACTTTTTTTTGCACAGCACCCTGCTCAGGTTTCATTAACATCCCTGGAACATATCACCATAGTGGCAGATTATACTTGCAGTGTCTGAGCATTCATTAAGGATAAATTCAAATGCTTTTCTCTGGGAAATTGTCAGAACAGATGGTTACTATTCCAGTCCTCGGGATATGGAACAGATGAGGGTATTTATCTGTTTTGATAACTGACTTGCCGAATTGAAATCATGCGAGCCTCGTCTTATATTTTTTGTTTGCAGCCACATTCACTCCGAATGTTTTGCCCTCTAGTCACGCCTTAGGAAGCTCTGTGAATTTGACTCTCAATAACTTGGTCGCATCTTGTTAGAGAATTGAAATGCAGTTGCCATGGCAACCTTGCTGACAGGTGACAGTTGGGCCAAAATGAGTTTAACCTGAAGTAGCCCCTTCAAGAGTGCAAAAAAAGAGAGAAAACAAAATGAGCCTGGAAAACAGAAGAAGCTCCACTGTCTGAGCCACATGAACAGTGATTCTTTTCACCTTTATCGGCCACCCTTTTGCAAGATGATTCATTCAATATATGCTTTCAGACGGAATTGCCTCTGAAAATCATTCACCTCCTGCAACAGAACATCCATTGACAACACAAATTCAGCTTCTTTGAAGGTTTTCCCCAGATGCAATCGAGGGAACAAAAAACATAGATGTAGTTGCTTAAGATGGAAGTGGAATGCCACGAGAGACCAAATTAAGGGCTTTTGCCGATACACATTGCGAAAGACCTGTAGCTGCGGCGTTATCAAAATAATGAATGTAAGTGCTTTAATCTTCTCTGTAGAAAACAAGGTGCATGACTGACATTAGAATCTCTTGCATGTCAGAAATACTTAGAATAGTCTTTGGGGTTTTTTTCCCCATTCTAAGTGTAATATTTGATTCATCAATAAAAGAGAGTTATCATTCATTGCAGGGTTTTTTACTTCCTGCATTTCAATACTGACACTCTCATTATCTCGAATGTGTATCATTAGTTTGCAAACGAGCCAATTAAACAACATGAAATGTACTACGCTGTTGTACAAACAAATCCAGTCAAAGCCTCCCCTATGCAGTCTATTCACTTCTCATTATGGCTCAGTAGGGATTTTTGTAGCTTAGAAGCATTGCCCCATTTTGTGGTGCCAAGCAGCCACAGTGTATCTTTGCTCACATCTAAAGGCAGCTTAGCTTCCTTTCCTCTGAGCAAGGAGAGACGGTATTA
>CAESWR010001428.1:78677-97803 GCA_903171835.1 Mullus surmuletus | reverse complement strand
GGGGTCCTGGAGATAATGCGGGCAGCCGAGTTCTGAACCAGTTGAAGTTTATGGAGCGATTTTTGTGAAAGGCCAAAGAGGAGGGAGTTGTGGTAATCCAGGCAAGAGGTGCTGCAGTATGTGGGTTGAGGTGATACTAGGGGAGAGTACAGGGGTGTGTGTGATGTAGATAGTCATGTAGACCTGGAGTTCTGCACTTTTGTGTTGTATGTTGTCCATTAGCACACGGCTTCCCAACTTCCTTGGGTGGATCCCATCGTGCGGGTTAAAGGAGGGCCAGTTCTAAAATAGACTTGAATTGTCAATGTAAATAAATCCCTGACTGCTGCAGGCTCCCTGTAGCCAGGAGTGGAGATATAGGAGCCTGCTGAAGCATTCAGCTCCACGGCCAAGAGTGGAAAGAGGGTAACTGATGAAGATGACCTTGCCAGTCTTTTAGGAGACTGAAGAGGTTAATAAGGTGGCCTCTGTTTAGTTCCGATTTCCCATGGGCCACGTCGTTAGTACCTACCTGGAGGACAACTCGCACAATGGAAGATGGGAGTGCAGCTAGTGTGTCCAGGAGTTTATCCACAATTTCAGTTATTGTTGCTCCTGGGAAGCATTTTGTCATAGCGTTGAAAAATCGCATCTTTTTTACACTACACTCGCCCATTATTAAAGTGTTTTGGGAAAAGACTGGATGTGGCTCGGCTGCAGGAGCCGTCGGAACCACTGGAGCCAGCGAAGCTGCCGCCGCTGAGGTTGCTGGAGCCATTGGACCTGCTGGAGCAAAGCTGCTGCCGCTGATAATACTGGAACTGCAGAGAGCCGGAACCGCTGGAGCCGGCGAAGCTGCCACCAAGGTTTCTGGAGCCGTCAGATGTTACGCACATCGCCGGTGCTGCTGGAGCAGTCCTCCTTGCCTCCGAATTTCGAGCTTGCAGGGTGCGAGGTCAGATGAATATCGCCAATCAGGTTAGTCGCTGGCTCCCCGGGGTCAAAACCCGGGACATCAGGCCGAGGAGCGATGTCAGCAGGAACTGTGTTGACAGCAGAATGGGAGAGTGCCTCGAAGCAGAAAGTTGAAGGCGGGCAGGCAATGGAGGAGCGCTGGTTGTGGAATTCTCTGTGCCGTGGCTCACCACGGTCCAGGGTCGGAGGTGTATGGGCATTGAGCAGGAGGACGGCCACGGACAGGTGGAAGGATCTTAGTGCACCGTGTCCTGGAGGGCCGCTATGAGCGAAGAGATACGAAGCGATTGCTCGTGGGCCACGTCCATACATGCCGACAGCAGAGCAGTTTTATTCTTTAACTCATCAAAGAGCCAACAGATGTCCTCTCTCAGGTCTGTGATCCTTTTGTTGGCTCTTCGTGGAGTTGGAGTTTGCCAGGGTGCTCGGAGGTAGCCATCGATGTAGCCTTTAGCTTTCCGTTCCGTGTTGGTCAGGCAGGTTGATGAGCCTTGTTTGCCTGAAGAAGTCATATCTCAGAAGTCTGAATGAAAATGAGTCTTCTCTGAGACTTATTTGTTCTCTTTTTTTCTAGATAATGGTTCTATTAGCAGCAAAATAGCCAGTAAAGCGGCATATGTTCTTTTGACTCCAACATACAATCTCATCATCTGTGCTCATTTATATCTTTGTTAAAATCACACAATTGTTCCGATCTGAACATGAGGACTGTCATTTTGAAGGTGTAGCAGAGTAATTACAGGACCATTGGCGATTTTTGTCCACTGCTAATAGAGATTAATAAGATAATTTCGACATGCAGGAGAAAATTAATTTGAGCACAATGCACCGACCTCAGTGTCTGCAACCTCCAACACTTCCAAACACATCAGACCCTGGAATTACCCTCTGAGACCCTCTTTTCATTTTCTGCATATCAAAAGGCATTTAGCGTATAGAAATCTGACCTCTAGCCACATTGTTTTCTTCAACATTTTCCTCTACTGTTTCTGATTCATTTTTTTCATGACTACTTACTCGTTAACATTCTGGTTATACAACTAACAATTGCAGATGTTATTGGATACAGCTGCCAGTTACAGAACTTTTTCTGTGTATTAAAAATGCATTGAGTCAGATGCTGATAGTGAGCCCTTCTTTTTCAAGTTGGCATCCTGCAGGGGAATGACATCTGAAAGGCCCTCTTGTGTCATTACAGGTGTTGTTCAGTGGTAATTTGTGTAATGCTCTCAGTGGTGCAGCATTCATACATCTTGTATGTTGTTTAGATGGCAAACCGCAGAACACGTCAGATGACTTCTCAGTGTTAAACAGAAACTGGTAGAAAGGATGGTAACTATCAGAAAGTATTTGTTTAACGTTGGAAAAGTTTGCACTTTAACACAAATAATTGATGACAACATTCACTTCAGTGGTGGACAATATTTCCCCTTGTTCAACGCTCTATCAGAAAGATTTCCAGCAAACGTCTCCCATTGCCAAAAGTGTCGGAAGATAAAAGAAGTGTACAATCAGTGCCTACAATTCTGCTAAAAAAAGTCTGCTTTCTGCCAAATTAACTAAGTCATAATCTTTGTTTAATTATATTGTTTCTATTTGAAAAATTAACTTATCACTGCTAATTTTTGTTTATGGTCGATTTAATATGCTGGAAGGAAACGAGAACATATTTTTCTGACAAGGATCTTGTGATAGTAATCCAAAGTTATAGATACCTTAGGGTAAATGAGTGCAAAATGGTTTTCTTTATTATCTTTCAAATTTAGTTTGTCACTATGCAAAGAGGGTGTGTACTACAGGCATATTTCTCTGTATTTTCATTTGCATATGTGCAAGTATAGCCCCACGCCCCACTTCATACATTCGTATGGATTCTGTATCACTTCCTATAGTGCTCCCCATCACATGAAGCCTCTAATCCCCATTCAAACCCAGTGCCTCCTTGCTCCTTTCACATTTCAATCTGCACTCACTGTAATAGTGTTCACTCTAACTTTGCCACCAAGCCAACCAGCCAATCTCTTTAGCCATTACTATATATATATATATATATATATATATATATATATATGTAGTAATATATATATATATGTATATTGTCCCTGGGTTTGAGTCATGGGTCAACAATGAAACTATGAGTACACCCCCACTCTGCTCTCCGTCGGCACTCCAAGACCCCGGCACCTCGCAGAGCGTGGGTTGCCCCATGTTGGATCGTCAGAGCGCTGCAGTGTCAACAACCTCTTCATGCTTTGTGCAGGGGTGAATAACTCGGGGCATCCCCAGCTGAGATGTGTTGCACTTTCGCATTGTGTGCTCCATCTCGGTGTAATCTGCGATGATAGCACAGTTCTGCTGTAGACAAAGGAGATTAGATGCTTGTGTGTTCATATTTCACACCTTCTATTCTATGGAGAACAAATATTACCAGTGTACTTTGTGAAGACAGCTCCTCCTTTTAACCTCCAAACATGATTTTCACTTTCTGGAGGATATGTTGGTTTGTTTTGGAGTTATTTTTTCTGATATTTAATTGACCAAATTTATCATAAACAACAATTCTTTGTGTCTTTTAAGTCTCTGTCGCTGGCAAATTTTCTGACTTGATGTTGGCATGGTGGAGCAGTTTGGCCTACACAGGTCTTTGGCAATTTTGGAGGCCAACCTGGTGTGACCGTGACACGCCTTGACTTACATTCAGCAACTTATAACTGTCCAAGTGAATCTGTGATTATCATCATGCAAGACTATTTCAAAATCATGCAAAACTGATTTGCCGCTTTCCAGAGGGCGTGTCAGCATGAAATGGCACACAGGGTTGATTGAAAAGATTTATTGTTGTTTGGCAAGGCATACTGATCAAAACCAAAAGGCACATCGGTGCTGCATTCATCAAGTCCTATTGCTGATGAAAAGGAATTTGATAGGTGTGTAGAAAACATAAAAGAAATAAGAAATAAATCCCATGTTTGAAATGAAATGTAACCCGTGTTTGACGGTGTCTTCATTAAAGAACTCTGATCTAAAATCTCCATCATTACAGCAACATCTGTGCTGTGTGTTAATGACAGCTTTAAAGAGTGTGAATTGCAAATTTAATCCCATTAGACTCCATATAACGATCAAACCGTGTCCCATCAACCAGCCATCTAACAATTCCCACCGCTATTTCAGGGCTGCATGAAGATATAGAGCCCATACATCCCACACAGCCTATTTTCCACCAATTAAGTGCTGTAACATTCTCTCTAACAGCATGTTTTGGATGCAAAGCATTCAATGGTCATAGTATCTCTGTGTGCACAAAATAAGACCTATTTGGTGGCATTTTAAAGTGGGGTTGCTTCCTTGAACATGACACATATTTTACACATCATATTCATTTACATTTTAAGTAGGCAAATGGTTTTTTGGTGGGGTTGTGTTGTAACTAAAGAAACTAAACATATTCCCCATTTGTACCAGTTTTGCAACCCAGTCAGAATAAAACATTGCGATGCACACATTGCTTTTGCTGCAACAAAGCAGAGTGAGAGCCAAGATTACGCATCTACTTCACAAAGCCCTTGCAAACAATGATGAGCGCCTCAAAATAGCGACTCTCTGCCATGGCACAGTTTGTCTACATTTCCGTGAGATATTATCCATGCATTTAGAGGAAGAGCAGCCAATATTTTTAAATCTTTCACAGGGGAAAATCAGCCCATTGTTGAAAACAGTACGTTTTAATTCTGTATTTTTCAGGATTGTTTTATTCTACTCTTGTGAAGTAACTTGTAAACATATTTCAAAAGGTGCCATTCTAATAGAGGTTATTATTTATTATTGTCATGTTCCAGAGTGTATTTAGAGCATGAATATCCGTTTTTGTTGTGCATTGAAAGACCAGGATTTCATAAGCTTGCCTTTGATCGGCTGCAATGAGACTGGCAGACCTGCGTTAAGCCGCTAATTCACACAATGACGTTGGCGTAACGACGTGCGGTTTTTCCCATTTCAGGCCCAAATTCCATCCAACTTCTTTTCATCAGCGCTTGGATATTGCTCATTTTGATGTGTGTTCCTGTTCTGCTTTTAAAATCGTGTGGACCTTTGGTCTCTACACGTGGAAAACAATCAATAAAACAAGGTGGGAACACACAGTTAGTGCTGCCCACTTTTGATCGGATCACTGAGGATGTATTTTATAACCAAGTGGAAACAGGTGTTTCCTCACCTTTCTCCAACATGCTTCAACAACGTGAACATGTACCAAAGGGGGGAAAACATTAAGCAGAAGTTCACCTCTTCTGAACTAGTCTTACAATTGAACAGAAAAAGCGGCACAAGTGAGCACAAGCTTCCTGTAAATTTTGCGACAAGAAAATATCAAGGCACAAGCTTTATCTGCACAGCGCATAGAAAATAATAAAGTAAAGTTCTTTTCACCAAAATGCTTCACATAACACGTTTATACTCCTACAAATCAAGTTACATGAGAGGATAAGTGGTGCCAATCTTGTCATTCAATCCTTTGCTTTAAGTAGTTTGGCCATTCAAGGGTATTTTGTGTTCCAATTGAAACTAACCCTTCTGATATCCAAGCTATATTTTTCAGCCTTATTCACCTCTGTTGCAAGAGGCCTCCCCACATAGCTTGGTCTCTTGGCAACTGGCACATTATTCTATTCAATCAAAAACTTAAAGATTCATAATAATTGTGTTTAATCTGGAGCATGGTGAGTGTCCATCCAAGCTTCCGCTTCAACCTTGTGATTCAGCGGAGCATGTAGGTTTGGCACAGTCAAGCATTTGCCCTGGTCTCCGATGTGACGTCATTTTATAGAGAGACAAAAAAAAGGGAAAAGGAAAAGAGCAGGTTCTTGCAGAGGCTCGAAATAAAACAATTTACACACAACCAGGGACCTTGACTCAAATCCTCCTGAGCTGGGAGCTAATTAAAAATGTGACCCGTCGCAATGGGGATCATAAACAATTTTTATCCCCTTCGCCCTGCTCTCCTCTATTTCTTTCTCTTTCTGCTTTAGTTTCGGTGCACACACTCACTGTACGAGTCCCAGGGGAGAAAAATGAATTAGTTATTTGATTCTGACAACACGGCTAAGTACCTTAAAGTATCAGGTTTCACAGTTGGATGCAAGTTCTGTTAAATGTTGATGATCTCTCCTTTGCAGGCATTCAGTGTGTTTGCTGGACAGTCTGTGGTATTATGACACGTTCAAGAAATTGGATTTTTGTCTGATGTAATTTCTTGTGCTCAAAAAATACTTCACCAAATAACGTAGCAGGAAGAGTTCTTATGACTTGGTGCTATAACATTAAAAAATATTTTAGGGAAACACTGCTGCTTAGTGGATTGACAGTAAAGGAATTGTATTGTGGCAGATCCAGATGCTTCATTAAAAGATAGACTGAGACTTCTCTTGTCTCACTTCTCATCTAACATACGCTGTGCAGCGAAAAGACATCTCCTCAACACTTCAGGGGTCGAATGGTTGTGTCAATCAAGCATTGCAAATAATAGACTCTTGATCAGATTTTCTTTTCCACATTTAATCATTTGTGTCTCGTCTATTATTGACAAGGAATCTAGGAGTGTTGTGTTTTCCTGCTGTAGTGCTCCCCACTTTGAAGTGAATTAATCACTCTAGTGGCCTGATAAAAATGGGTCAGCGGATAGAGCATTGACCAGGAGCTTGAGAGCAATGTTGGAATTTGTCTTCCTGCATAATTCAGACTGAGACTGATCACATATTGGGTAAGAAAGAGGCTGACATTTGACATGTCTCAAATGATCTCGGTTGGAGCTGGATTGTGGGACATCCGAGTATGGCTGTATTCATGTGTGTACACTAGCGTTGTTCAGGATTTACTGATCCACAGATGAACCAATTCAAACTCGGATCAGTCAGTCTTCTTTAGATTGGAGAATTCCCTGTAACCTCGCGGTTAAGTTGAGATCAGTGGGAGTGAGCGAGCTAAAGGACACTGATATGATAAATGGCTTCACATGGATACACACCGGCTGCCAGCTGGTGTCAAACCTGTGACCTTTTCGATAACGGAAGCTCTCTTTCCCACTAGGCCACCGTGCCACCTCATTTCTTTTTTATTGGCAAGAACTAAGGTCAGGAGGTGTGCGTGCGTTACAGTTGCAGCATGTGCATACTGCAAATTGGGTGCATTCCGACTGTGTTCCCGTGTGACGAGAGGGAGTGCAAAAACTGGAACAGCGGAGTGATGGCTGATCATGACCATGGTGAGAAATAACTATCTCCAACCCCATTTTCCAGCACCTTGCTCTCAGGTCTGTCATGTCCAAAAAGTTTTAGTTTTGTGTCTATATTTTGAAATCTGTCTCTATTTCATGCCACACATTGTTATGCCAGTTGTGAATTTTCGTTGTTACTTTGTTTTGTTATTGTCCAAGTTTGTTTTTGATCTTTTGTCTATCCATAGACATGCCTTCGCGATAGTTGCTTTGATACTTAGTTTAATCTTCTTTATGATTTTTCTGTTGAGTACTTTGGTTTCAATTTTTCACCAATTGTAAACTTGTTTGCCTCTAAATGAGTGATTTAGCATAATAATTAGGATTGTTAAACAATTTTGGGGTGATCAGTTCCTGTAAAGTTCGGGAAGTGCATCTTACCTTGTTCATTTCGTCAGGTTATGGTCACAGAAGGCAGACACCGACACCAACCTACAGTGATCAGCCCAATGTTTTGATTTCTAGGCACCACAAAATTAACTTGTTATCTTGGGAAAATGAAGCTTTGTTTTCTCGAGATAACGAGAAATATAAATCGTTATCTCATCGTTATGTCCTCTTAGGGCTTCCGTATCTTTGTTGTTCAGTTTTTAAATACATTTTCTGCTTTGAAACTTTGCTTCCAGAATCATGCATAATGGATCCAGGTGCTTCTGTCATTGTGACAAGTTCAATGAGGTCAGAAATGTAGATGCAGGTCTGTACTCTGTGGTACTTTGAAGCATCAATTTTCTCTGATTTGGGTAATGTTGAGGGTACACCGGATACTGAACATGAGATGGCAGGATTTCAACCAGCTTTGTATCTCTGGAGCTTCAGAAGTGAATGAAAATGAGCTTTAGATTGCGAACAATCATCAACCAACATTGATGAAATGTCTGTTTTTCAAGTGGCCAGTGGGCGCTCCTTCCTATATCAAATCACGAATTGTGAAATGGCACACAGTCTGTTCTTTTATTGGCTGAGTAAGAAACTTTCCTGCTTCTCAAGATAAATAAGCCCTTCAAAAGCCCTTTGGTTTATCTAAAGAAAAATGCTTTGTCACAGAAATGAGAACAGGGCTGTTTTTAATAGTGCATGAGAAGTTTTCAGATGCTGTGTATTTATCAGTGGAACTCTCCATCCCTGTTCCTGATTGCAAGTTTTAAACTGAAGCAAATGCAGGAAACTGTAAAAATATCTCTTTTTTTTTATTCAACCTGTTCATATCCTCTGTTTGTGCTTGCTTTGAATCTGTTTGCCTTCAGAGACACCTCAGGATGTCCTCAGTACATTTTTGTTGGTGTTTGCTTTCGGTTTTACTGTTTGAGTCATAATTATAAAACAATTGGGATGTAATTGAACTGTCTTACATTTTTATAGTCTTTTTTTGGCTGGGAATCACTTTGGCAATCACAGACTATATTTCTCTGATGGTCTTGTAGATTAAATGCTTACAATAAAAGTGAATCATAGCAAAAAGTGTATGGAAAGCCCTTGTTTTTTGGTTCTTCTTTTTCTTTTTTAATTTACCATAGATTATAAAATCTCACACTGAATTTATGTTTAAATGCTCTTGACAGATGTCTTCTTTTTCTCCAGTCCCTTTAAGTTTTTGAAAGGTTGTTGGTGTGGATCCCACTGTTTCCTCAGCTGGTCCATTTGAATGACGTTTGCTCTGTTTAACTGCCTCCAATCTGATTTCAGACGTCAGTCTCATTCTGTCACAACAATCTGCTGTTATACTACACAAAGTTCCTAAAAGTTGACTAGTTGACTGAATCTGGAATAATGCCATGTCTTTTCACTTGGTCCCATCATCATGTTTCTAGCTGCTGTCCCTGGCGGCCAGTTTCAACCAGCACTAGCTGGCTAGCCAGACGGGTCTTTTCTATGCTTGAAATGGTGCTTATATATTCCTCTGCCGGAGCCTTTCCTTCTCCACTGCTCCGATCTGTCTGAATGTCATTAAATTGGACTCGCACTCTCTAGACGCCCTCGCTACATCTTCAGAGCCTCCCAACATATGTTCCACTTTTACTCTGATTCTACTGTCCCCATTATATCATCTGCTGCGCGCGCCCAAGCTGCACACTGACATCATTACAACAAACCTCAGGTGCACATCGGCAACCTAAATCTGCTGGTCTGCGCCAACGGTGCTACTCATTACTCACTCCATCAACAATAAAGCACCACTCATCTACAATATCATCACTGAAAGACAAATGGATTTTTTTTTGTATGACGGAGACATGAAAAAACCCAGATGACTAGGGCTGGGTATCGGTACTCAATACCTTTCAGGTATCGACCAGCACCAAGTAGTATCGTAATGCGCCTGTCAAAAGATTCCTGTAATCAGTTGTTTTTGTACCCAGATCTATTAAAAAAACTGTTTCTATGGTTTCACTCGCAGCCAATCGATGCAAGTGTAATTTGAGCACTTTCAAAATGAATTTGTGTAAAAACCTTTTGAATTTGCACAACTGATTGCTTTCTATTCGTATGATTGAATGAAGTAACAGTAGTATCAAATGAGGCACTCAATTGGTATCTGTATCGTTTTAAGGCTACTGGTATCTAAACTTTTTAAACGATACCCAGACCTACTGATGACATTATCACACTGAACCAAGCAACATCCCCTAACTATACCCACTGAAGCATTGTTCCACAGGCCCAGATGGTAGGCTGGTCCTCTAAACCAGATGTCCTCAAACCATATATGGTATTATTTTAGAACAGTGTCTTCTCATTGTCTAGGTCCTCTCAACTGGAGGTTGTCCAAACATCTCACAGCCCTCCACCACCTTCCTGAGTGAGCTATCAAGATTTTTCATCTCCGTCTGCCCTGTCTTCATCTATAGCCTACTCCTCCTTGATGACTTCAATATCCATTCAGATTCCAATAGGGACAATTTGGTCTCTCGATTTCTGCCACTGGACTGTTTCATCATCGCATAGCATGTCCACAGTCCCATCCATCCCTAAAGCCCTTCCACCTCCACCTCCTGGACCAAGCAGGTTCTGATTGCAACATTGTCTTCTTCACTATCCTCTCTCCGAACACTGATGATACCAGCAACTACCAACCAATCTCCAACCTTCCATTCCAGAGCAAATCCATCATCAATGTTCAAAACATCCCTCACCTCACTTTTTGACTCTGTGGCCAAGACCCTCATCCATGCTTTCATTATCTGGCACCTGCACTACTGTAAGGGTGTCCTCTTCAGTGTACCCAGCAAAGATTTTAACAGGCTCCAACATGTTTAGAACTCATCTGACTGGATCATAAATCTCTTTCTCTGTTGTCTATACCCTGGGCCAGGCTGTGGACATTTTGGGACAGAGCTTTCGGCATGGCAGCCCCCACCCTCTGGAACTCTGTTCCTCCCGTGATCTGTCATCCACTAACCCTCAGGAGTTGCAAAAATGCTCCAAAAACCTTTAAAAAACTTTGGACCATGTTTTCTCACTCGCCCGAGCAGGAGAGCGAATGAGGCAAGCAATTCTTCTGCCTTTTCGGTGCAACATTCTGAAAGATTTCAACACATCATGACATGACCTCTTGGATTTTGCTGGTTTGGTTTCCAGTCGTGGACAATGCACTATAAAAACCAGATTATGACCAACACAAGTTTCCCTAGCCTCAATATCATGGTAGACCTGAATAGGAAGAGGGGTATATTATTATGTTCATAGATGGCCAATCCAGCAAACTCTTACCTTTCTGCCATAACGAGGCACCAGCTGAGTGAAAAAGAAGGAAGCAGGAAATAGAGAGCAGTGAACAATCTGCCACTGAGCAAAAGATCTCTGTGGCACGCTGAGAGGCACCCCTTATTCTGACTCTTATTAATCCAAAGATTGAAATTAGGTTGAAAGCTCTGAGTGGTTCAGAAACAGTTATCAGTGGCGTGGAGTATTTTTTGATCCATGGATAGAGGAGACTTGAGTATTCCTAGTTTTGACAGGCAAAGCAAATGAAGTCTGGAAACATGTATCTGATTTTCAAATGACTGGCAACAGTGGATTAATAGTGCTTTCTTTTCGGGTTTTTTTTTAGTTGAACTTTGGTTGACAAAATGCAACAATTCTAGAGAATGGATCCTCTTTTTTAATGGATGATGAAGTGTTATTTTTTTCTCCACAGCACAGCCATTTACATTTTGTGGAATTTAATGAAATGTTCACTTCATTTGCTCGCTGGACTGAGGAGGTGTTTTGTCAGTGATAATAACAAAGGATTCAGAGACTGCTATGCATTACATTCATTTGAAAAAGACAGCTTGAAAAAGTATTGTTCTGCCTGAGAGATGGTGTTTTCATAAAACTCGGTTGTCTCTGCAATAGAAAGGTTGAACTATATTCGCCATCTATATGACCGGAGGAAATGGAGAAAAGGTGCTTTTAATTCGCTTTCATTCAAAATGGTAACATCCTTCAGCACCAAGATGCAGTGGTTGTGTTGGAAGCGGCATAGTTCATTTATAATAATATTTGGCTGATTGAAAGTTGCCTTCCCTTCCCTTTAGGGTCTCTTCCACAGCTGTCAAGCTCTCTTTCTCTCACATGAGCTTCGTCAACAGATGGTCGATCTGCCTTGGAATTAGATTTTCATATTTTATCAGAACATCAAGGCTTGCTGGCTCTGGAACGGAGTCTCATTCCTCATCTTGGAAGCAGTGGCATCGCCTATAGGTCCATTTAGCTGCTTTTCTGATGCTTTGGATCATATCATGTGAGTTTCATCTGCTGTTTCTAATGTCATAGAAATACCTCAAGGCTTATAGGAGCATAGGGGAGGATTTGAAATCACCGCTCAACAGTGTGCATTCTGACCATTTGGCATACTGCAGTTTGCAGCCCAGCATGCTTGTGAGCAAACACGAGCGCTACAGGAGTAAGAGTACAGACGGCAGGAATGCTAATCCACTGTGATTTCCTGGCCTTCCATCATCTAATTTGTATATTGATGCCACCAACTGTTAAGAGGTAAGTGTAAAGTGCACACCTTTCCATCA
The DNA here is from genome assembly GCA_903171835.1 of Mullus surmuletus. Taxonomy (NCBI): domain Eukaryota; kingdom Metazoa; phylum Chordata; class Actinopteri; order Syngnathiformes; family Mullidae; genus Mullus; species Mullus surmuletus. The sequence continues at coordinate 85,569 of CAESWR010001428.1, read as the reverse complement.
GCTGAAGGAGGAAGGAGGCGGCGGATGCTCCTTCCGAGCATGTAAACGCCATGAAACAGCTAATGCTGGTGCACTCAGTGATGCGAAGGGAGGGAAAATAGTGTCGGGTGAATGCAAGGTCGGACTTTTTTGACGCAAAAAAATCATGATGCAAATGTATTACTCTTTTGAACGCATGTTGTTTTTTGGAGCAAAACACTTTATACATGTGACCCCAGCAACTGGACGGAACTACTTTCTGCAACACCGAAACCGGGCCAGAACTCCTCTCACGGGACGCAGTTGGGTAAAAGTCACTGCTGATTAACAACACTGATGGTGAGGATCTCATACAACTGCATGTCAACTAATTTGAACTATCCCGCAGTCCACTCTTCGTCCAATGAGTCCACTCAGTCACTTCAATGTGTTTCTATTGTGGAAATACATCCTACCTACTGTAAAAAGATAATTGAGGGACCAAGGACAAATATGCTTCATGGTCATGGTGACTATGTATAGAATAAACAATTATGTCTTTGTCCCTTGAATATGCAGCAAGAGTATGGAAATAATGTTGGATTTTTGCTCTTGCTGGTTAATGTGGAGTGACATGAAGAAAAGAAAACCCACAAGAATATAAATAAACCTCTGTGCTTCAAATCTTCAGTCACAAACTTTACAAGTAACCATTTCAAATAAAAGTTGATGGCATTTTAAGCCTCTTTTATAACATAACATGATAATGATTATTTTTGACAAGTCTTTTTATTTTGTCTTATATGTAGTTTTCTAATTGTGTCACCCTATTTGCTGCCTTTTAATGTGTTTCTCATCCTGCTTCCTATAATTGTCTCTGGTAATCCAATCTGCTCTTCATGGACAAGTCAGGGCTTGTGTGCAAAAAAATCATATTCAGAGTGTCAAAGTGCGTTTCACGCTTTATTTTTATGCTCTGATGCTTCTTGGTTGTGTGTTTTATGTCTCTGAATTACTGAATGATCGACATTAAAAGGAAGTTTGAGGTGTGCCACCTACATTGCATCAATTGTGGCTTTATTTAATCCCCTGATTTCTGCCTGCAGGAAGGAAATGGAGCCCTATTGACTCTCACCTCTAATCTGATTGCAAGAATGGATGACTGAATAATGATGAATGATTCATGTAGCTGTTTTCTTTGTTGACAGCTTTTGTTTTGTTTTGTATTTTGCAAAGTTGTAATCCTAACGGTTGCAGTATCAGTATTTTTAATACTACCGGGGCTGTCATCAATTGACAAACCAGCTGAGGATCATCACCTCAATTTGCAGTTTTGCTCTAATTTTTAACTTGACACTGAGCCACTCTAAGCCAAAATACCAAATGTAGATTTTCATTTATTACATAAATGAACTGCATAAAACAGCTATAGAAATGCAAGAAGGAAGAAACAGCAGTAGAGTAGCTGCTATCCATAGCATAATAATTTACACATCTGAGATGTTTTGAAAACTGTATGATAAAAAAATGTATGTCAAGTTTCACTATCAGAAAACCCACACAAATTTGTTTTGTGAAATTCGATCTCAGCATTGTGAAGACATTTGTTGGGGCAAAAACAGTGAACATCCTCTCAGGCCGCACAGAGAATGTAGGACCACTTGTCAGTGTGTTGTGCTGCCCTCAAGTGGCCATCAAAAATACAGAATTTGCTTTGATAAATCGCATGCTCAAAAACCACTTGTTCTCATTTTAGTCTGCTCTTATGCATCATTTCCATTGCATTGCAGAGTGTTTAGTGTCGTGAAATGGATTCAACATTTGCATGTTGCAAGAAATAGCATGTTAGTGTAACAAAAACAAATGTTTGCTAATACAGTAATGCAGTGGATTATCTTGTGTTGGGTCGAGTCCTTTCAAGAGTACCACAGCGGAACTGTTGATTACATGAATGGTTAATTATGGGTTGCATTCCTTTCTTGAAAATGTTTTGCATACTCGGGTAAAATATATTTGATGCCGGAAAATGCTCAAGGGCCACCCAGAAGTCTTTCACAGGCTGTGAGTGGCCCCTAAGCAGCACTTTGAGTGCCACTGATCTGCAGTACCATGTCAATGAGACCATCTGAGCACATAATTAACTGGAGTTGGCTCCACATGGTGATGGCAAGACTACAAAACTTTGTTTTTGGTGTGTGCTTGCATAGTGATAAGGAATATTATATTGAAGGTGTGTTTCAGCCTTCCCCACAGCGGGGCAGAGGTAGAGGTCCTCTGATTTCACAATGGAATCACATGTAGTGGCGGCACTTTGCTGCAGGCAAGATTGTGTGCTGTGTTTGAACTCATCCACAAACATGTAAGTAGAATGGGGGTCATTGCTGTCCTCTGAGGTGTTAGAAAGTTCCCAATGTGTATGTGTGTGTGGGTAAAGGATAGCCAGTGAACGAAAATGTGAGGCAGCAAATCCATTTGCGTTTATTCATATATTCTTTTGAACATCCTGGAGCTCTGGCACATTTGATAGAGCCTGAACGTGGGGCCCCACCACACTCGTGCTCAGGACAGTACTATTTTTTGGGCGACAACAAAAGCGAATCATCACAGCCAACAGCCTTTTAACGACAACAGCACAACCGGTCACCCATTTTGTACCATGTCCCCTGCAGTGCCTGATGAAAGGAGCTGCCATAGAATCACTACAAGTTTGATATTTGCTACATGAAGGATGCTCGAGGGCTTTGGCATAGTGTCCGAGAAATACGAGCATCCGGGTTTCTTCACCTCAGCATCCTCCCCCCCATGAGGCGCGATTCTTCCCCCGATGGCTGTTTGTCACTGCTGCGTTAAGCATCATACTGCAGTTGCACACCAGCCACAGTGAAATGCATCACAAGGCAAGTTTGTCAGCAGAGAAAATATGAGCAGTGCTTTATGTAGCCGCCCGCTCGGCTGCTGAATGTTATGGCACTTTTAGCCAACCCGCCCAGCGCACACCAAAGAAAAGAGGCTTCTTCCAAATCAGGTCGTAGCATTTGCATAGAAATTGGTTCTAGATCAGGAGATGGGCCCTCAAAAGCTCCATCTCTCTCTCCCTCTTTCTCACCGTGTCAGACACACAGACAAATAAACAGTCTTATTGAGTCCGTTCCTTTAAGGCCCAGTCACTTCGGAACAATGAGCACTCCTCAAGGAAGTCAGAGGGGAGGAGATGATGAGAAATAAATCTGAGGAAACGCTTCATGTATACGAAAAGGGTGAGCAGCAGCCAAAGAGGATTTCATATGCAGAAAATTCTCTTTCAAGACATCTGTGATTAACATGCCTTTGGTCCAACAAACCCATTCCCACTTGTCTCTTATGTTGATTATATAAAGGTCCCCGTCATGTTTACTAGCCTTTAATAGTCAAACATCATTGCCTCCTCTGCTTTGTTACTGAATAAATAGAAGAGTGCGAGGGAAGGGGCATGTGACCATGGAAACAAGACCTCCAAAAGTCATCTCTGAATTTCTCATATATAATACAATCATTACAGCAGCAACAAAAGAAACTTGTTGAAGGAGGAAAGATCAGAGATGTACTGCAAAGAAGATATCGATAGGAATTGACGTAAGCATAGGTGAGGAGGACGAAACTGGAAGTAAAGGCTTTTATACTGAAAGAACATAAAAACAGAATTGCATTTCAGTGTAGAAACTACAGTTAAAACCAAGCTCCTGTCCCCTGCCCTTTCATCTTGCCCTCTAATATCTCTGACATAGAGTGGCTTGGTGGCCTTTGCCCAACAGATCAGACCAGCATCTCAAAAGCTCATTGGATGACGCTGTTGTTTAAATGTTCAAAATGCAGGTGCACTTTCAAAAATGTAAGCGTTTATGAATTTTTCAGCAGAACACAGAGCTGCTTTCTCTACCCCCCAATCTGCAGCTTTCCCCCCTGAGCTCTCCGAGACAGAGCTGATAAAAACAGGAAGCCAGTGCGCTGTCCTCCACATGCCTTTTGTAAGCCACCCTGAACTTTCATCACTCTCCCGAATGGTGAAAATGTGTTTTTGGAGGAGCTGGGGGTCGGAGGAAAGATGATAAATGTCAGAGGTTGATGGCTAAACAGCGGCTCGTACAGCAGGAGCTCCAGTGAAACCAGCCAAAGAAAATGGCATTCTGTGAAGTGACAGCTACCACAGCAGGCATCATGAGCTAATGCCAGGCCACCTGATGCAGGTGTCTGAACCTAAAGAGCACCTTTCAGTCACTTCTGCCATATCGGTGCGAGAGGGCCTCGTCCGCCGACACTGACAATCGCCCATGTCAGAGTTGAAGGTCGGTGGCGTTGTAGAAGATTAGATGTTTTCTGCTCACTTTGTGAATGTTGCCTGTGTGCCGCCGAATGTCAGTGTGCCTGTTTTTTCGCCCTGACAACCTCAAAAAAGTAGCTCATCACCTTCCGTGATATACGATCGAGGTGGACAAATTGTACCCATGTCGGAGAAACCTGACAAATGAGGGAATCAGCCTGCTCAAGCAACTTTATGGAACATTATCTGCCAAGGACAGTTTGTTTTTGTAGTTAGGCGTTGATGTATGGCTTTTCCCAACTAGCTTGGAACAGTTGGCGCCTTCAGGTGGGAGCTGAATCTGATCCTGCTGTAATGTGATAGTGACAGTCTTTTTTTTCTCTTTTTTTTTTATTCCTCCCATCCGACATTCATAATGCTTCCATCGCTGTGTGATACACGACCTTCCCGTGATGAAGCATGCCGCGGTGGTTGGTTCCACATGGCCGTTTTTATGAAGATCCAATTCAGGACGACATGATTTGTATGCATGGGTGAAGACATGCAGCTGTTGGACGGGCTGTTGGACGGGCTCTTGTCCAAGACGTGACAAGTCGCTTTCATGCGGACTTCGCACTAAGTGTTGCGGATAACAAGGAGCCTTACTTGCTACCATTACATTATGCAACCAAAACGTTGTGGCCTACCCCTTTTGCATGTTAATGTCTGCTGTAATTCCCCAGTTCAGCTGCATGATTACAGCACAGAGGATGAAAGCCTTTGATTCCACATATTTGCTCAAGAGGACAGACTGTAGATGAGATTTTGAATGGAGCAGAAAAAAATACCCATGCTATTTTTTCTCTTCTGGAATAGTCTTGATTACCGACTGCTCTTAAAGCGACTTGAACATGGTGCAGCCCTATTGAGAGGCCACTTAAGCGTAACCAACATCACAGAGTTCACATTATGAGTCAAATAAGACACACTCCTACAGGTTGAATATGTGTCGCTTGATTGCATTTGCCTCTCAGGCTCTGTGAACTTCACCGGTCAATGGCCCCCCTCCAGTGATAATAGCTAAGTGAAGTTAATAGCTAGAGCGACACCGCCGATCAAAACACACCCAGAAACTCTTTGTGGCTTTGTGTGGATCTTTTCGCATTTCACAGCAATTGTAGAGAAGTCTGCCATGGATGAGGTGCATATAACATGGAGCTCAGCAGAATCCTGTCCAAAATGGATAACTTCCGGCACTTTGAAGAAACTCACCCCCTCTGCAAACGAGCCTGAGCGGTAACACAATCGACATTCGCGACCTAAGCACGGCGGGGAGGGGAGGAGGCTGCCGAGCGCGTGCAGAGGTCCCACTGGTAGTATGCAGCATTTGTCTCTGTGACCTAGAACTACCTACTGACAAAAGTGCCACCTCATTTCAATGCTAATGTGCTGTTATGGGTATTTTCAAAGTGTTGTGGCTGTTTGTTATGAATCAGCTTACCTGAGAGGCGCCAGCTAATCCTGTAGATCCCTGCGGAGCAGCTGTGCACCAAGAGGTCATGGAGATAGTGTTTAAATAGAGTCAGCTCCTCTTATTATTCCAAGGGGGCGACCGGTGTGTACACAGGATGACACTTTTCCTATTACCCCACCACCACCTCCTCTCTTTTGCATCTGGGAAGTGGCAGCAAGGTAAAGCTCACAGTTTTTTACAGAGCACGACCACCTCTGACCATTTTTCTTTCTTTTCTTTTTAAACTGTGCAGCAGGATTGTGTCAACTGTTTTGCAAAATTACCCGTTGCGAATAATTTTCAGAGCCGGTTGTGAATAGAGGACGGAAAAATACGAGGGACCTATGAAGCGCAATGTGGGAAATCAGTCTCATCCGCCCTCCAGCTGTTCACTTAACATTAGGTTGTATGGAAACGTACAGCAAGAGAAGATCAGAATAAACCAAAGCAATTTACTCGACTTGTGTCATCGCTCTCATATGAAAGGTTCTGGGATCAGTATGGCTGCCTTACACGTGTCTACAACAGCAGTTATCTTAACCATGGAGAAGTATATGCTATACAAGCATATCGATACCACCTGTGCAGCTCATTTACGGTCAGCGGACACGGAAATGACTTCCACCAACAACTTTATTTTGCATTTCCAGGCACTTCTCTCCCTGGCTGCTTCATTAACTTTGGAGACAAATAATGAATGGAAGAAAACCTGAAGGAGCAGTGGGCAGGAATTTTGAAAAAATAAACATGAACTTTATGAATTATATTACCGATGATTGACTGAAGTGTATTGACACTGAAATACGCAACCACATACGTTTGTTTCCGTTGCCTCTTTGTATCCATCTTCACCTCTGAGAGGCGCAGTTAGGGTGTTGATTTTCAAAATATTTTTCTCCAGAAAGCGTTTTAAAGCGGAAGAGCATGGGAAACAGCGTGAAAAGGATACTGCTACAGCTGAGGGCAGAAAATGAACACTTGCAACACAAAGTATTCTGAAAAACCCAGCACAGAGGAAAAATAAAGTTTTATTGGTTGTATCCCATCCTGAGGTGCACTGAGGACAGTCTGCCCCGGTCAGAGAGAGGGCGCGGCAAGCAATAAGTCCTCGAATCCAGGAAGAGGCGAGCTCCGGGCAGGAGGGT
>CAESWR010001428.1:51866-68356 GCA_903171835.1 Mullus surmuletus | reverse complement strand
CGACGGCTCCACCGTGTCACCGATGCCTCCGGCGCAGGATCACAAGCGGCTGCAGGATGGGGATAAGGGGCCAAACACCGGCGGCATGGGCGCCTATTGCCCCACCCCTCAGGTGCCAGAAAGGCTCTCTGTGTGCATAGTTCTACCTCCCGGTTTCTAACAAGTCGTCTTCCCTAATCTTGCACAGGTGAGCCAGGAGCTCCTGCTGCAGATCCGAGACTCTGTTCTTCAGAAGACTGTGGACGGGATGAAGGAGGAGGGGGCTCCTTATGTGGGCAAGTGCTCTTTATCAGAGGAGTCAGCAGTCCAAACGCCGCCGGTGGTCATGGCTCACCTCTCTCTGTCCTTGTGCTGCAGGTGTGCTGTACGCAGGGCTGATGCTGACCAAACAGGGGCCCAAAGTCCTGGAGTTCAACTGCCGCTTTGGAGACCCTGAATGTCAGGTGAGCTCCCCCTCGCCCTGCAGTGCTGCGTGGGGTTCTCTACCGCAACTGAGCCGCTCCATCCATCTTCTTCAGGTGCTGATGCCTTTGCTGCAGAGCGACTTGTATGAGGCCGTGTTGAACACCATGAACGGCAAACTGGCCTCCAACGCCCCCGTGTGGCACCAGGACAGCTCTGCAGTCACAGTGGTGATGGCCAGTGCTGGTTACCCCGGCTCCTATAAGAAAGGAGTGCAGATCACTGGTAAACACTGTTAAATGGTGGACTTTTATAAACTAACATCCTTCATATAATTTTCCAATTTATTAATCTTTCATTATTAATCTTTTTACTTCAGGTTTTCTTTACTCTTTTGTCCTGTTCATCTCCAAGTGTTCTTTTTTTTGTTTTTTCCTTTAATAACCTCAAACTCTCGTCTTGTCAGGCTTGTCCCAGGTGGAGGAGGCAGCGGTGCAGGTGTTCCACGCAGGCACGGTTCTTAAAGATGGAGGCGTGGTCTCCAACGCTGGACGGGTCCTGACAGTCACAGCAGTCAGGCCATCCCTGGAAGCAGCGCTGCAGGCGGCCAATCAGGGCGTAGCGGCTGTGGGCTTCCCAGATGCCGTGTTCCGCCATGACATCGGCCACCGGGCCATCGCCCACCTGAGCCGACACAGGTGTGTGTGAGTGTGGAAACAAATCGAGATACACATTCCATCTTCCTTCATGTTGTTAAAAAATTCTCGTTTTGTAGAAGTTTTTCAAGAATAAACTTTGTGGATTAACCTGCCTGCTCATTTTCTTTAATCTGCATTAATTCAACAGCATAATTAAAATCATTTGGATTCCTTTAAGAAAATATGACTTGAATTATTTAAATCCTTTTAAGCTTAATAAAGATTTGCCAGGAGCCTGCGAATCACTGCAGTGAGCGGTATTTCACGTTTTCTCTCACAGCGGTCTGACATACAAGGACAGCGGCGTTGACATTGCTGCTGGTAACAGACTTGTGGACATGATCAAGCCTTTGGCTAAGGCGACTTCCCGCTCTGGTAATTTCCATGTACAAAAAAAGTGCAGTTCCACCACATAGATTCAACAAACAGTGAGTGGAAAAAATATGTTTAATACTGTTTCCTCTGACTTATCAGCCAAAGTAATTTGTTTGCACTTTAAAGCAGCAGCCTGAAACCTATTTCTCATTATGAAACTGCTTGGTAATGTTGGTATGAAGACTGTCTGTTTGTGGAGATAAAGTTGGCAGTCAAATTTAAAGCTTGAATTTTTCTGCTTTATTTTTCTTACCCACCAGGGTGTAATGTAGAACTGGGAGGCTTTGCTGGACTTTTTGACCTGAAGGCAGCGGGCTTTGTTGACCCGATCCTCGTGTCCGGGACAGACGGAGTGGGCACCAAACTCAAGGTGGGACTTGAATCTTTGCATCAAGAAACCGAGTGTTGCTGTAAAATGGTCACATTTGTTTCCTGAAGAAGAAAGAAGAAAACCGATTGACAGGAGATACCAAAAGAATGCAAATTATAATTATCATAGATTATTGGGTTATTTATATAGTTTTAACAAACAAACAAAAAGAAAACGTGAAAAAAAAAAACAATTTTTGGACTTTATGCTTCATTGAAACAGATCGCCCAGGCGTGCGGCCAGCACGACACCCTGGGTCAGGACCTCGTGGCCATGTGTGTGAATGACATCCTGGCTCAGGGTGCGGAGCCGCTCTTCTTCCTTGACTACTTCTCCTGTGGCAGCCTGGACGTGGACGTAGCTGCCTCAGTGGTCGGCGGGATCGCCAAAGCATGCGAGATGGCCGGCTGCGCCCTGCTGGGTGAGATGAACGGTTGGTTTGTGTCTGAATCACAGGGGAGTTGCAGCTATTTCATCCTGCGTCCGCATGCATCTTCATCCAGGGGGAGAGACGGCAGAGATGCCGGGCGTGTACGCCGCCGGGGAATACGACCTGGCCGGGTTCTGCGTCGGAGCTGTCGAGCGCAAAGCCCTGCTGCCAAGGCTGGTGGACATCACAGAGGGAGACCTGCTGATCGGACTGGCGTCTTCTGGGGTGCACAGCAATGGTTTCAGCCTGGTCCGCAAAGTCCTGGAGCGTGCCAAGCTTGGCTACAGCTCACCTGCACCCTTCGGCTCAGCAGGACAGACTGTTGGTGAGTGAGGTCACAAAGGCAGAGCGAAATGCGCTTAGAATCCTTTGTTTCGCAAACAATGGCGAGCCACAGATCCAAGGAACGATAATCGAGGCTGGTTCTCCTCTGTGTCTAGGGGAGGTTCTGCTGACACCAACAAAGATCTACAGCCGCATGCTGCTGCCAATCCTGCGCAGCGGCACTGTCAAAGCCTATGCTCACATCACTGGAGGTGGTCTCTTGGAAAACATTCCCCGGGTGCTACCCCTGGAGCTGGCAGTTGATTTAGGTGGGATGCAAGCATACAAACAGCTTTATTTCTCTTCTCGTCTGATGCAATATAAGCAGATAAACTTGTTGACGTTTCACAAAGATGGCATTCCTGTGGGTGCATTTTTTATCACCAATGCCTGCTCAGAAAAAGAAAAAAGAGGATGTTTTTCCCTCGGAAATATTCTGCTTCTTGACCTCTGTGAACTGACGTTGATGAATACTTCTTTTATATATTCTAAATTCCAGGATCCATTGCTGGCTTTTAAGCCAAAGAGGTCATTTTGTGCTCATCTCTTGCTCATATTTGCATTTTGGCATGATTTAGACGCCTCTCGTTGGAGCATCCCTCCAGTGTTTGCTTGGCTGCAGACAGCAGGTGGCCTGAGTGAGGAGGAGATGACTCGCACCTTCAACTGCGGCCTTGGGGCGGTGCTGGTGGTCGCCCCGCCAGACGCTCAGAGGGTGCTGCGACAGCTGCAGGCCCACGAGGAAGCTTGGATTGTGGGTTCGCTGGCACACAAGCAACCTGGTGAGCGACAGACGCTTTTGAGGACAGCAGATATTCTGACCAGAACCACAGAAAGGTAATGTTGGGATGTTTGTCTGTTCAGGTGCAGAGTCTGTGGTTGTCCGCAACCTGAAGCACAGCCTCCTGAACTCTGGCCCTGCCCCCACTGGGGACTTGGGGGTCAAGCAAAATGGCAATTGTCATGGTGATAGCAGTACACCACACAAGAGGACTAAAGTAGGCGTTCTTATCTCTGGCTCAGGTGTGTTTGTGGTTTTTAAATCCATTTTGGAGCATCTTGTGGCGTTGTGTGGTCTCATCTTTGTTTTCACACCCAAATCGTCCAGGCACAAACCTGCAGGCTCTGATAGAGCAGGCCAAGCGTCCATCCAGCTGTGCAGAGATTGTTGTCGTCATCTCCAACAAACCAGGTGTTCAGGGCCTGAAGCGAGCGTCACTGGCTGGCATCCAGACAAGGGTACCAAAAGAAATCTACTATTTCAGGATTAATGCCCAAACAAGACACTAAATTTGAGGTTCTCACTCTAGGTGGTGGATCACAAACTCTACGGGAGCCGAGCAGAGTTTGATGGCACCATCGACCGTGTGCTGGAGGAATTCGGGGTGGAGCTTGTGTGTCTGGCCGGATTCATGCGGATCCTGACCGGGACTTTTGTCAAGAAGTGGAACTGTGTGTACATTTTGCAGCCGTTCCAGACATGAAGGCACTGGAGGGAACCAATTAACATTTTGTTTGTGCTTGTTGCAGGTAAGTTGTTGAACATCCACCCATCCCTGCTGCCATCGTTCAAGGGTGTGAACGCTCAGAAGCAGGCACTGCAGGCCAGGGTGCGGGTCAGCGGCTGCACGGTGCACTTTGTCGCAGTAAGTCCCTTATATTTGTGGAAGGAAAAAAACCCATCCAAGAGGCTGGTGTTATATTGAGCCAGAAATCCTCTCTTCTATCTGTGCTTTAGGAAGAGGTGGATGCTGGAGCCATCATTGTGCAGGAAGCGGTGCCTGTCCTGAGCGAGGACACTGAGGAAAGTCTGTCCGATAGAATCCGGGAGGCAGAACACAGAGCTTTCCCTGCTGCCATGGAGTTAGTGGCCAGTGGTACCGTCAAGCTTGGCGAGGATGGACGCGTGGTCTGGAGGGCAAATTAAAAAAAACAACGCCAGTGTTACTTGACCTCTCTGCCATCTCTATGTGCTGTAACTGAGGTTTAAACGTCTGAGGAGACCCTAATTTTTGTCCAATAGATTTTCAGGATGTTTCAAACTCATCATTGAATTCACTGCATTTGCATCATCTTTAGCGGTGCAACTTCTTAGATGACTGTAGCCAAGAAAAACTGGTCCCTTGTGAGAATAATACTTGAAACTAAAACTACATTCCATTTGTACCTTTATAGAAATGTTTGCTGCAAAGTAAGATGGAGAAAAAAAGCATGTTGGTTATACTTGTAATGTTGCATGAGAGGTGTATGCTGGATGATTGGATATTTACATCACTGAAAGAATTAAAGCATTACTCATCTTTTCTGCTTTATTCCCTCTCATAATAAACAGTACTCGGCTCTCCTCCACAGAGCTGTGCGGAGGTCGCGAGTCATTTAGTTCCAGATAAACTTTGTTTTTCGGAAAAATTAATGCACCTACAGAAATTTCTAGGAAGGGCTGAAATAAACTGGTATTGTTTTTAAATGGGAGTTCTTGTAGGCAGAGAAAACAGCCTTTGTTTGTGGTACAATTTCTCCCATTCCGTGGCTGTTTGTGCGCCACAAAGTTTGATCAATTGTGGCTTCCTGAGGGAGAAGAGAGATCTGCACACTTCACCTAATGTACTTGGTGGCCATATGGAGCTCATACAACCCACTTGAAAAAACTTTACTATCCCCTCAATATACATCTTCATTTGAACTGAGTGTATGTTCTCTAAACGGTAGAGGGTGGTGTTTCACGATGTTCGGCAGTCAATAAATTGTGTCCGAGGCAGCATGGAAACATTTGAGACTTTAGCAATCAAATTGTAAGACCACTGATATAATTCTTTGCAAATTCTAACACTAACTTTAGACTTTTTTTTGTGACAAAATGCTATACTGAAATGTGGTTTAGCAATCATCAGGTGACTACGACTGGATATTTTCTGCATGGAAGAACGCAGACCTTGTAGCTAACTATCAGACAAATGTTTCCTCTGTTAGGCCCGCAACATCAATGCCAAGATAATCAAACATTAAAGATAATATTTAGAATCTGATTAGAGAATTTTAAATAATCAGAAATGTATTGGCTTTAGCAAAGGTCAGGAAGTCTGCTGAATCGTGACTAAATGATAACGATCCTAAAGATCCTGAAGAGATTTCATGATTTATGTTTTAAATGACATTTTGTTATCAAGACTGAGGAGCACCTTGAGTTTGAATTTATTAACCCCTAGATATTGTATTTTTAAATGATTTTCCTTGGTCAGTATTAGATGAATGATCCAGCTTCAGTGCTGTGGGAAAAAAATAACCCAAAAAAAGAAAGAAAATGAATCAGGAGAGGATATATTATGTTGGCATCATTAAAGGCAATTTAGCCACAAAACCCAAACAAAATAATTTTAAATTAGACTGAATAAGAGAAAGAGTAGGTAAATGACACCACATTTAAAACGCAAAGGTTGGCTCATTTAGGCCCATAGAGCAAAATGTTAAAAAATGATATAAAAAAACTCTATTCTGGATTCTGGACATGCATAGAAAGGCTTTCACAAGGATTTTTGAACATCGGCAGAGACTTTCTTGACAGTTATGGACATCATTGTCCACCTTTACCCTATTTTCAGATTCAAGACTAAAACTCTTGGGTAAAACTGTATTCATTAATAATTTGATTATATTTTAAAACTGTACAATTTCAAATTGACATAATATCTTCAGGTGACCTTTAAGACAACTCTGTAAATGATGAAATCTGTCTGTTGGTGCAATACCTCAGAGGCCAAATTACAGCTTCACACCTAACCAGAAAACAAGCACATATTTGCAATTAATGGCTGTGAAGTGGAGTTAATTTGTCAAAGTTACACGTGTAGACCTCTGAGACTCTGAGGTGTCAAAAAAACAAGATTGCATGCTGTGACAGACAACACCAAACAACTGCTCAACAAGTCAAAAAGAAACTCTTCTTGAACTTAGCAGAACTAAAGAAAACTAAGATATTCTTTCACCCCTTGAATGCAACAAGCAAAAGCAAAGGCTTTTCTGTCAACGTGGAAGATCTAACTACAAGGCCTGCAGCGGAATTATTAACAGATTGAGAAATTTAAGGATTAGTATATATGAAATTGGAAAAAACAAAATGGTATATTGGTCAGAGGGGAAATTAATTCTTGATCATGCCTGTAACTAGAAAGTTTGGCTGTGAATGTGGGCCTCACACTAACCACACACCTATCAACCACATGTTGTACTTCCAAAAGGTCACAACCTCAGAAGTTCACAACATCAAATGAACCATCCAAAGCAGCTCAGCCAAATGAGCGGTTGCCTGGGCATCGTCGGCCTGAACAACCAGCAAGCCTGAGGAATATGGAACACGACATACAGAAGTGGGGTCTCTGAGGGTCGCAGACAAATATGTTATTTTATGTGGCTGATTGTGCAAAAAGGATAAAAGTGCAACTAACATCAGGTTGAAAAGTAGCGATAAATGACCTCTAACGCACATGGACAGAAATATTGCCATCTGACATGTCCTGGGGTTGGCAGGAAACCTTTTAGAGGGTAATCTCAGTCGCAGTAAAGTCTGATTATGTTGGAGCAAGAAAATGAAAAGTTATTAACAGTATTAGAATAAATTAAAATGGTAAATTCCCTTTTTCTGTTGCGTGCTGTCTTCTGGCATTAATGGCTTTTTAAAGTGTAAAATGTTCTTTCATAAAACAACCCTCTGTTTTTTTTTTCATTTCAAATCAGTATGAGGAGCTAGGTGAAAAGGAACAAGCGAGAGAAGGACTGAAAATATACGGTTCTTCCACTATGGCGATGAAAGTAATAGAATTTTTTTTTTTAAATGTGTGTTTTTGTCAATTGTGAAGCTTCTGATAAGTTCGATTTTGGTTACAATACTCTGACTCTGCCAAAGTGAAGCGCAGAGACAAAGTGCGATAAGAACCATCGCATTAAATGGAGGCCAGAGATGAAAAAGAGCATGAGGAGTTACGTGACACAATTTCCCAGTTGGAAAAAAATGGGTGGATTGTCATGGGAAGGGGATAAATGAACTCTTTGGTCATCCCACTGTGTCTCCTCCTCCGTGATGGACGGCGCAGAAAGCCCCTCACTCTGCTTCCCCGGGCTCAACTCCTCCTGCACACGTCTGCTGAGACCTCAGTCTGAGACTTGCCTCCTGTACGTGCTGCTGGCGTCAGTCTCGCTGCTCACGGTGATGCTCAATCTGCTGGTCATCATCTCCATCTCACACTTCAGGCAGCTGCACACTGCGACCAACGCCCTGCTCCTCTCTCTGGCCGTGTCAGACTTTGCAGTGGGATTGCTGGTGATGCCGATCGAAGGCCTGCGCTACGTGGAGACCTGCTGGCTGCTGGGAAAGCTGATGTGTGCTGTGACTCCGCTTCTTTCATATTGTTTGCTCTCTGCTTCTGTGGGCAACATGGTGCTTATTTCCATGGATCGCTACCTGGCTATCTGTGACCCCCTGCTCTATTCCACTAGGGTCACAGTGAACAGAGTGAAATGTTTGATCTGTGTATGTTGGGCCTGTTCTTTTCTCTATAATGGGTGCGTTCTGTTGGAACACTTGACGCAGCCAGACAGATTCAACTCCTGCTATGGCGAGTGTGTGGTGGTTATCAGCCATATTGCTGGTACGCTAGATCTCTTCTTCTCTTTTGTCGGGCCCTGCACCCTCATGGTTGTTCTGTACATGAGGGTGTTTCTAACTGCGGTTGCTCAGATGCGTGCCATCCGCTCACAGAGAGCAGTAGGAGCGGCCACACGTGCTAAAAGCTCAGAGACAAAGGCGGCCAGGACTCTCGGTATTGTGATAGTTGTGTTCCTACTGTGTTTTTGTCCTTATTACTATCCTGCTCTCTCCGGTCAGGACACTTCCACCAGCTTGTCCTATTATGCGATGTTGTCCTGGATCGTGTTGGCAAACTCTTGTGTAAACCCTCTCATCTATGCTCTGTTCTACCCGTGGTTCAGAAAAGCCATCAAATGTATCTTCACGCTCAGAATCCTGCGGCCCGACTCCCGGGAGTTTAAAATCTTGTAGACATTGTACTTAAGTTGTGTGTGTTGTCACTGGTCTGTGTTTGGGCGATGTTTCCACAAGTGTGCTCTGTATCGGCAGAGAGACTTACTTATTAATTATTATTCTTTGTTTGATTGCCGGCCTTTTATATACTTCTGCTGTCTTTGTTTTGGGTTGCTATTGTCATTTTTAAAAAGTTACAACATGTCGAATATAAAATGCCTGCAATTATTTTCTTCCATTTGTTGGAAATAAATGAAAACTTGGTATTTCCCCAAACTAATTTACAGCATACTGAATGCTTTATTGTACTCAAAATGAAAAACCAAAAAAGTAAGTCCACAGATACATGGTTACATATTTGTCACTGAAAACACAAAGATTTGGAGAAGAAATAAAATAGAATTATGTTCATCTTAATTGAGACCCATAGACAGAAATAAGGTAATTCCTAAAAATGCCAACTGTGTTTTAGGTATGATTAGCATCATAAACTGATTGGATCCTTTAATATCTTAATGGGAATGATCAAAATCGGTCGCTGTACTTTTCTAAAGCAAGGAATTTGTTGATTAAGAACATTGTGCTTATCATCATACTCTTCATTGGTGATGATGTGCAAAGGGTAAAAACATATAAAAGTCATGTAGAGTCTGTAATTAGACCACAGAAAGAGCTATTGATTAAAGTGTGAAACTGTGAATCCACTAACAAAGTTTTGATAAGATCCGCTGCCTTGAAATTTCCGAACATTATATCATGTATTTAAAAACATTGTAAAAACATTATTGTCTGTCATGAACAATAACCACCTAATTTGGATTTGAACACATTTGGAGCAAGAGATTGGTTTATTTTTGAAACATGCAAGGTGAGAACAAATGATACTTTCAGTTTTTTGGGTCAAACTCTGAAATGTTGAGTTATAATTGTCTCTGTTGAGGCGCAAAAAAAAGAAAAGAAATGAACGTGGGGGCCCTTCCTATACTAAGATAATGAGGTTCAACATTTTGATATTTAGGTTATTGACTGTTATTCATTTTATGTGATATAATTCATTTCTATAACATGTACATGACTGAAATAAAGAATTATTCAATTATCTGATGGCCTCCAGAAATCATTGAAATGTACACATTTAGCATTCCCAAAAAAAGGTCTGGGGTGACTGAATTGATGAAGATGATTGAAGATGTTGCAAAAGTTGCATCACTGTTGTCAGAGATGTGTGAATAGAAGGAAGGTGGGATCAAGCTATAGGAGAATAAATTACTCCAGTGTGTGGATTTGCCAGTGTCTCCTCCCCTGTGATGGACGGCGCAGAAAGCCCCTCACTCTGCTTCCCCGGGCTCAACTCCTCCTGCAGACGTCTGCTGAGACCTCAGTCTGAGACTTGCCTCCTGTACGTGCTGCTGGCGTCAGTCTCGCTGCTTGCGGTGATGCTCAATCTGCTGGTCATCATCTCCATCTCACACTTCAGGCAGCTGCACACTGCGACCAACGCCCTGCTCCTCTCTCTGGCCGTGTCAGACTTTACGGTGGGATTGCTGGTGATGCCGATCGAAGGCCTGCGCTACGTGGAGACCTGCTGGCTGCTGGGAAAGCTGATGTGTGCTGTGACTCCGCTTATCTCGTACTGTTTGGTCACCGTCTCTGTTGGCAACATGGTGCTCATGTCCATCGATCGCTACCTGGCTATCTGTGACCCCCTGCTCTATTCCACTAGGGTCACACTGACAAAAGTTAAAATCTGTCTTTTTCTAGTTTGGGTCTTTTCAATTCTCTATAATGGGTTGCTTCTGATGGACCATATTGGATGGCCGGACAGGTTCAACTCCTGCTATGGCGAGTGTGTTGTGGTCATTAACTACAGCTCAGGAACTGTTGACCTCTTCATCACTTTTATCGGACCCTGCACCCTCATGGTTGTTCTGTACATGAGGGTGTTTCTAACTGCGGTTGCTCAGATGCGTGCCATTCGCTCACAGACGGTGGACAGAGCGGGCCCTCGTGCCAAAAGAGCAGAAACAAAGGCAGCCAGAACTCTCGGCATTGTGATAGTTGTGTTCCTACTGTGTTTTTGTCCTTATTACTATCCTGCTCTCTCCGGTCAGGACACTTCCACCAGCTTGTCCAGTTTTGCTATATTGTCCTGGATCATGTTGACAAACTCCTGTATGAACCCTCTCATCTATGCTCTGTTTTACCCGTGGTTTAGAAGAGCTATTGGACTTGTTTTGACACTCAGAATACTGAAAAAACATTCCAGGGACATTAAAATCCTGTAGGAAATCATTATTCAGCTTTAAGTATATATTCTCCCTGTGTATGTAATTTATGTGATTGTGCGTGCAATTTAGCCGGCTCATTTTGTATCCAGTATAATGAGGTGCCTCAGTTGCAGATTAACTCAGTCTTTTGTAAAGCAAATGATCGTAACTAGAATTTGCAAAAATTGCCTTACTCAAAACATAACACAATTGGACATGTGTATTTCTTCCAGCTACTTCAATTGTATTTTTCAACTTCATGGTCCAGATTAATGCTTTTCAATCTTGCTAACCGCTATTCCCCTTTCCATAAAACACTCAGTCTCCAGATGTGACCCCCTCCAACATGAAATTCAAATTCTATCAATTTTTTATATGTATGTTTTGTTTTTTTACATTTCTATTGTTTTTATATGTAGAACCTAATACATAGAGCCAAATACACATTTCTGTATATAACACGACAATCTGCATATTTGAAACTATAACAACAGCATTCAAGCATATGAGGTGTATTCTTGCTCGTTAACGAAGAACCAGCACAGGCTTGTCCGGCCACCAGCACCATTTTTCCACTTTTATAATCAGCTTGTCAGTGCTCTTGGACTTTCATGGCCAGTTACTTTACACTCATATATTACAAAAACTAATTTCTTCAAAATACTAGTGGTTATCTGTGGGTACAGGAAAGTAGCTAATATTCATTGCAGGTGCAAATAAAGCTTTGTACTTTCTAACTGGAATATCAGTACAAAACTGTGTGTCTGCTTAAAGCTGTTAATAAGTCCATACTGTATGTAGGCTCGTAAAATATGATTAATAGTTTCATTTTTAAATAGGTGAAAGAGG
The DNA here is from genome assembly GCA_903171835.1 of Mullus surmuletus. Lineage (NCBI taxonomy): Eukaryota > Metazoa > Chordata > Actinopteri > Syngnathiformes > Mullidae > Mullus > Mullus surmuletus. Next base: position 56,607 of record CAESWR010001428.1, on the reverse strand, counting down.
AGCTATTGTATTTGCTGCAATTTCTATCTACATTAGTGAAAAAAAAGAAGTGCCATATTGCTGCCAGCAGGTGGAGCCATTTTTTTTTTTTTATTCATGGAATGCTCCTCATTTGTGCCTCTCCGTCCAGCTGTGGATGATCCAGAATATAATGTGTGTACTCAGTATGCACAAACTACAGTGCATTCAGAGCTGAGCAAACTCACCCTGGCAAAAGCATTCAGGGTGAGTAAGTGCTGCTCTGAGTGTGTTACAGCACATGCAAGGGAATGACACACATCATAGTCTTTTTTTTCAAGTGTGCTGCTTTTTCAGCTGTGGTTTCAGTGGTTTTCTAGGAGAGGGAGACTATGAATTCCAACATGGTCCACTCCATCAGGACAAGTAGGGTATCCGCTGCTTATGCAGTTGAATTCAAGATACAGAAGTGCCAAAGGTGTTCTTGACACAATGCAGATGCAATAAAGAGGCACTGTGGTGGTCCAGGATTTAGTTGTGAACAATTTCAGTCACCACAAAACCCCAACACCTTCACATTTATATGCCCCTTTCAAGTAAAATCACAAAGTGTGGGTCTGTGGTTCAATTTGACAATCTGGAACAGTATAAAGTTTTAAATAATCTGATAAAGAAGTACACATTTGAAGCCAAAAGTAGAATTAGTATAGGACTGAAAAGCCTTTATTGTCATTGTACAATATTTTTCCACGAAATTAGGGGTGCAACTATGCAAGGTTAAAAAAACAAACAGTCACAGACACATAATATCGGACAAAAAATAAGGAATACATAGTGGTAAATAGCAGTAAAACAGACATAGATCTGGAGACTATTGCACATTGAGAAGACCTTGAAGGTGGAGATCCTCTCTACTGTGTCCTTACTGATGTAAAGATGAGCAGTTTGTGCCTCTGGAGGCTATGAATATTCAAGCCCAAACTATCTCCTCAACCGCATCTTCTCCTCTGCAGGTGGAGGCAGAGCACCGGAACACCACCACTATCCAGGAGTCTGCAGGGACACGTAAAGCTGCCAACAACATCACTGAAAGCAGCAACCACGTGCCGATCCCCACTTCAAAAGTCAAGAAAGCGGAGCAGATAAACAGAGCAGCAGCTGGGTACGATTCACTCTTGATTTACAGAAACAACTGAGATTTTTCCATTGGCTCATTTACTTGCACGAACCATGTCAAATGTCATTGAAGGTCTTGTTGTCCATGCGCTGCTATTGCACTCAATCCATAAAGCAATTATGCACCAACAGACCATTGTAACACCACATGAAGCTCCCGTGAGTCAGACATCTGTCAAACATATAGATTACTGCTTGTCGCATTAAAATGCCATCCTTCCCCTGTCTTGGCAGGCGAGGCCCGAGGTTTCTTCTGTTAAAGGGAGTTTTCCTCTAGAACAGAATAGAATAGAATAGAAAGCCTTTATTATCATCATACACAGTATAATCAGATTTAACTTGTTGCTCTGTAAATATGTGCATATTTAAAGAACATGGCCTAAACCTGCTCTTCATGAAAGTTCTCCCAAGGTGACTCCTTACATTCTGTGCTATATATAGATAATAGTAAATGGAATCCTATACATGCTGCTGTGTCTCTTAGTGTTGCTGAACCTTGCATAAGAGTGGAATACAAAAACATAGACTTCAAAATGTATTTCCATATCTGGCTACATTATATGTCTTTCTAAACCAAAAAATAAAATGACTGAAGGCGTACCTTTTCTCAGTGTGTGAAGCTGTCCTCATACGTCCACAAATCTCCACAAGTTTGTCCTTTCCTCTCTTCAGCCCATGAGCATTTATAGCATTCTGGCCAAGTCGTGGTCAAAAACTTAGAGCATAAAAATCAAGACACAAGAACGCTTAGTGGACTCCCATAAGAAGTCACAGAGGCCGCCATGACTGCACAAAACTGCAGGCGGGTCTGAAAATAGAGGATGCAGTTTTCCATAATTATGGAGTACAATGACAGCACTTTGTGAGTTCGGCAAATGTCTGGTGCAGAGGGCATGCTCTATCTGCTGCAGGGCACAGGATACTCCATAAAGAGGGGAGGCGTGTAGCAAGGACAGCTTGGAAAGACTCGACTTGAATGATGTTGCATGAACTAAATCGGTGGTGCAGTATATCAAATTAATGACTGAAATGTCTTGTTGTGCATTGTCGTTCTTCAATGCAAATGTGATGATTGTGAAACTGTCCAACATTTTAGAGTCTTATTCAATCATGATCTGCTTGATATGTATTATGATTCCACAGGCATTTAGCATTTTATTTAAAGCATGTATATAGTAATCAAGGGCATTCTCTTTTGATAAGATGCAGTAGTTGGATATAAAGGTTGTGATGGCCATTAGAAAAGAAGAGTAGAATTAAAGTTGATAAATGTCATTGTATCTCATTTCACTTTATGGAACAGTCAAGTTTCTTCACTGGATGGCATCCATTACCATTACTGCCACACAGTCTCCCTGTCTTGCCTCAACCATTTTGTTGAAGTCATGTGATTGTACAAGAAAAAAACATTTTATTCGTCCATTATATAAGAATTGGCATTTAATAGGCAGGTAATAAGGCAGGTTCAACTGAGCTTCACATTCTTTCATATTTCTTGTGCTATTTCAAACAGGGAATTGGATTTTATTTGTTACACACAAAGCTCTCCCAGGACCTAAGGATTTCAAAAACTTTCAATGCTTCTTTAAAAATTCCTTTCCCCTCAAAAGCTTTTTCAGAAATCCCCATCTCATTTGCTTGATTTCAAAGACGCGGATCAACATGTCAGCTTAAGAATAGCAACTAGCCCTCAAAACCCCCAGAAAGCTCAACCTATCCTGAGAGCACATTGCATTCTGATCAACATCCCTTTCTATTATCTCTAATTCTATGCGCAGAGCTCACATGATGAAATGGGGAAAGCAATGATTGGAATGTGGAATTTGGTTGCAGAGATTTCAACACATAAAGCGGACTGCAAGCAGACACTTGCCACCGTGTGCGTGCATGTGTGCGTCTGCTGGGGCGTGCGTCTTTTATCCCCGAAATGCCTGCCAGTGACTGGCCTGAAAAATCGGATGTTTTTTCATGTGAGCTTTTCCCAGACACACCTCTTTCTCCCTCCTCCTCCTTCCTCCTCCTCCTAGTTAGCGGACCATATTTAATTCACCTCATGGCTTTCTACTTTGTCTTCCGCAGCCCGTCCCCCCGTAATTTATTTTACAGTTTTCGGTAACTGCTTCACCCTGGCAGGAGGGTGAGGGGGGGTGGGTCATAATTAAAAAAAAGAGTAATAATATGTAAGGTGCTTCACCTCTCCTTACCCTCCTTACCCTCCTCCCCCTCCTCGTCTGTGACACACATGCCCACAGCCTTGAGGCGGTGTAGTTATAGAGGTATGTAAAGTTTGTCTTTTGGGGGATCTTGCACAGACAAGGAAGGAAACAAGGGAGGAGGAGAAGTGAGACAAGGTGTCGCAGGTGTGGAGCCCGGCCGCTGAGACAATTCTACAACAAGAAGGAGGGTGACTGAAAGGCACCTGATGTAAAGCAGAGATGACAAAGGAATTAGCGGCCCATAAAAAGGCACTCAGGGCCGCAGTTAGGGGGCTCACGTATTCATCACTGCTGACTGCTTCTGAAAACACATCGTTTTTCAATGGCAGCTGCTGCACCCATTCTGAGGAATTATGTGGGAAAGCCTGAAGATAAGGAATGTGTAAGAAAGGGTGGAGTGACAGGAGCGCAGAAAAAATAAAAACGTACAGGAAAATATAATTCAATGTAGTCAAAGTGCAAATTCCATAAAGGAGGAGAGTATAACCAGTTATAACACCCAGATCGTGTCCCTCAGATCCCCTGCTCCGCCCACAAGACACAATTCTTTCATTCTTGTATTTTTTCTCATTCACTCCACTAGGACGTCAGCAAGCAAGCAGGATTCAACCCTCCCGCAGCCACCTGGTCATTTTCACACTCACTGCCTTTGGAATTCCTACTCCAAAAGCCGGACTTTTACACTTTTTTTTTCTTACACAAGATCTGGCGTATGCTCTTCTTCCTTTTTTTTTCCCAGCTCTCTCTTTAATGCCTTTCTGAGGATCCAACAGAGAGGTTGTGACTGATCTGGAGAGCCAGAGAGAGCTTTGCCCTGAAGGTCTCCTCGGAAAGAAAGAGGAGATAGATAAGGAGGCAGAGATAATCTGAGAGGCAGACAAGAGGGAGCACAGCTGTTGTGTGAAGGGAACAAAAATATAGACAAGTGTGAAGGGCAAGGAGAGGAGACCAGCGAGGACAAGCAGGGCTGGAAAAGGGGAAGAAAAGTGAGCTGGAGAGAGGTTTTCTTTCTCATAAACTCACAAGACGACATCACTCCAACAGCAAATATGCAGCAAGACAAGAGGGCAGGCTGCCTCTGAAGTGAGGGGCAAAAAGGGGGGGAAAAAAAGCATTTGACGGAAGAAGAAAAAAGAGGAGGGAAACAATTTCCTCATCATGTTTTATTCAGCTGGTTTCCCAACTTCAAACAACCTACGCCGGAAGAGCAACTTTGTCCCTGGATAAAATGAAGAGAGGAGCAAAGAGATACCTGTCCAGTCTGTGATACTCCTCTCCTCAAACTCTTTCCCTCCTCCTTGCTGCCCTTTTTCACTTAGCATCCATCCATCCATCCGCTTCTTCCTCTCCTCTGACATCTCTCTATCTCCTCCTCCTCTCCATCTCCTCAC
>CAESWR010001428.1:24225-44733 GCA_903171835.1 Mullus surmuletus | reverse complement strand
TTCATGAGGGAAACTGTATCAGCTCTGTACTTTATCGTGCTTTTATAGCCGTTGATGTATGTTTTTCTGGCAACGTTGCAAGAAGGGATGTAAAGAGGGGTATTTTTATTTTATTTTTCAACTTAAATGGGTATTCAAATGTGGTCTCTAAGTACCGGTCAAGAAAACGTCATAGTAGTTTTTGCTTCCGCTTTTCCTACTTCTATAACCGTATACAAAGATACACACCCACAAAAATAAAATTTTAGCCATACTACACTTGTCAGTAATCTGAACTGTGTCACTGTAACATATAAAGGCGTTTACTGCGATACGCAATGGAGGACTTTGCTTGTTCGCCCACCAGGTCCTTAAACTCAGACTCAAGCGAGCATTAAGTAGTTTGTGGCCACTGAAGGGGAAGCTGGTGATGTAACATGTGTCCGAAGTAAGAAGGTCCTAAGATCATGAACAGTAAAAGCTATGAACTAGATATCATGATTTGGCCATTGCCATCGCGTTCCTTTCTTATCAAGAAATGTTTCGTTTTGTGGGCTTGCAACTGAGTAATCAATCAGTGTCAGTCATGCTGTTCCACATATTCTAGTTCACATTTTACATTTGTAAAGAAAAGGTTGCTAAGGGCAACACAGTTCCTTGTTCCCAGTCACGTGCACGTTATCAGTGGGCACAGTAGCATCTGAGCTAAACAGGCAATCTAAACACTGTAAAATCCGCTCATCCTTCATGAAACACCTGCACCAGTGGTTTATACTGGAATGATGCGGTCCCCTGTTCTGTGTGATTGCTGTCATGGGCCCACAGCTCCTCACCGAGGAAGCACAGAGGCGGGGGAAAAAAGAGATTAGAGAAAAACACTTGAAAGAGAGAAATCTCAATGGACATGTTATGCATTCCACACACACTAAGAGAAAAACCTTCATTCTCCATTTTCTCTCCTTCAAATGTCTCTATAAGCCCTTTTATGGGCATGAGGCGCCCTCAGACATCAGCTGCATGTGCGTGTAATGCATGCGTGTCGCGGGTTCCCACAGCTCGGATTCAAGAGGCCTCTGACCCAGGAGGCCTGCAGAGAGACAGTGAACTTGATGACAGTGAGCAGAGCAGCGCTCAGACGGGCGGGCGGCCGCAAAGATGGATGGAGTGACAGGCACAAAGAAAAACACATGGGTCGACATGAGCTTTAACATCAACGGTGAATGTTTGCACTGGTGGATTTACATGTGGGAAAGTTCAGCGACACACACACAGACGGGCTTTTGTGCTGCAGATTCTCAAGCTTTTTCGACTGAAATAAAAGTCTGAAAGCGAGAACCTAATTTGAACCTGTATCACCAGTCCATCTAATCTGGATTTCTCACCACACTCAAAATCTGTAGTAATTCCACCTAATTCGATTCTGTAGGTGGAGCTAACATTAAAACACACACATACACACACACAAACACACACACAGGAGATTAAATATTATCTGCTCATCTAAATTCTTGCATGTTGGTGAAAATGCATGTGCAACTATTTATTTGCAAATTGCTAAAGGTTTCCCTGACCAATCAGGCCAAACCTCCCATTTTAATGAGGTCACACACTAATTTTGAGGACTTTCAATGCAAAGTTTAAAATCAGCCAACATTAGGCATAACTTCTCTTTTTTCCATCATTCTTTTCAAAGTCTTATTCTGGAGCGTGACTGAGCATCTGGTCGCAGGAGGGGGTGCACAGAAGAGATAACACCTACTGTGATTTTGAAGGGCGGGTTCCAGAATTTAACTGGAGTTCTGGACAAATTTTTCCTCTTCATCCCCCAGACAGAGAATCTTTTGATGCATGCACAAACAAAACTTGGATTGGGGTTTTTCCAAAAGGGATGTGAATATCTGAATAATCAATAGCATTCATGCCAAGAGAATATAATCTCCCTTGTGTGCTCTTTTTTAGTCCACCCCCCTGTTCCTCCCTTTCCCGTTACCCTCTTTAACCCAAAGAATAATTTATCCAGCGATTATTTTCTTTCTCATCTGTCTCTTCTCTATTTTTCTCCAGCTGTCACAGGTTGCCGTGCAGGACACCCAGACGCGTGTGCCTGTCTGGCTTTTACTACAGCCACCAGGTCTGCCAGTGCATCCCCAACTTCATGAGGCCTGAGTGGAATTAGCCAATCATGAGAGCGGGATCGGACGTTGGCAGACAGCAGACACTGCCGTTCATTGGCTTTTCAAACTGAGAATATTTTTGGCCTGTTTTTTGGTTCTTTTTTAAGGAGGCAAAGTGCTTGGAGAGCAGGAAGGAGGAACACTAAATGAGAATGTATTGGATTACAAAGGCTAAAAAGAGGCACTCCTCGGAGGGATTTTTAATTTTGCCTGTGCTCTGACACTCCAGATGAGAGAGCTTCTCGGCAATATGCAGTAAAACTGGTAAAAAAAGAGAGGAAATGAGGAGGGGAAATTTGACGCTGTGCTGCTCAGTCCTACAGTGCCCATGTGCTGGCCCTTTTCCCAGTGTGAGGAACACGATCCTGACTCAAAGCAACCAATCACACCTGGAGAAATGAAAGCAGAGCCAAGCAGACCAATTGCACTGGAAGTCAGTGTTGATCCCTGCTGCAACGTGTTTCAGCAAGACGCTCAGGCGCCTTCACCGCTGTAGAAGTGCGGCTCATTACTCTGTGAAAGTGGAATAAGATAATAACAGACTAGACTGTGCTTTTCTCTGATTGAATCAGCTTTAGGCAACTTCACACTTGAGACATTTGAGAAGTTGAAGGATTTAATTTAGCAAAAATCCTGCAATGTGATGTCACTGCATTTGGCTGGGGGTTTTAATTCCTCTGTTTCTTGTCAATGAGGACATTGTTAGAGGGGTAATTCACCCGAAAATGAAAATTTAGTAATTACACACCACTGAAACAATTTGGGAGCTCAGAAAGCAGAGGTAGTTGCATCCAAATTAAATGATGGAATGAAATAGTGTGAATGTCTGGTTACTTTATGTCTCCAGAAACTCCAAAAGTTTGTGGGCTCGATAAAGTCACCCACTCCACAAATGGCATTGTAAGTAAATAATGAATAAATAAATAACCACTCCCAACATTTTCTTTTTTTTTTTCGTAAAAGGTTGCATCTGTACTAGTGGAGGATAGGGTGTACCACTTCATTGTACCTTAAATTTTTCACTTAGGCAGATAACTCTGTCTTTTTATCACAAATTAGATCCACTCTAATGAAACACTGCCGTTATTTTGTGTCTTTTAAGTGTGTCCTTTGACTTCATTGCCGATCTTTGAAGGGTTTCTTGACTTGGCTGAATCACAATGGGTGGAAACACTGGGGTGTTTGCAGAGATTCTCTTCATGTAATTTAAACATTCCATGCATTTAAGCATTATTATTTGTAAATATTATAAAATTGTCATATTTAAAACACTGAAGATGGAATTATCTATAGTTGTGGAAAAAAATGTATTTAAGTATATCTAAATTTCATTCATGGAATGAAAGTGCATTTTTACTCTAGCTATTTTAATTATATATTATTATATTATATTTTATTATAGAGAAGTTGAATATGGTTTGTATTTTGTCCATTGAGCTTTGCTACGTTAAAGGGATAGTCCACTGTTGTTGTTGTTTTTAAAGCGGGCTTGAATGAGGTCTAGTGAACTATCCCTTTGAAGAGATCCATCTTGACAAGTGATTAGCACTGCTTTAAGATGAAGATTGGGTCAATGTAGCTGTGATTTTAATTGCGCTTTGATTGCTCGCTTGTACTTTACAGATGTAGAGAAAAGAATTGTTTGGTTTTTTTTAGCATTCTATCGTTAAATATTTAAAGTTGTGTTGAAGTACTGATTGAAATTGCTGCCAGATTGTTTCTCATCTAGTTGAGTATTAATGTAAAATAAAAGCATCTGCTGTTTGAGGTCCCATTTTTAACCGTTCTAGCATGTTAATTATTTTAATGCAATGTTAAGTCCATGCTGATTCCAACATGATGGTAACATAGTTGTTTTAATGTGTGAGTGTATTCATTCAGGAGCTGTTTTAAATTTCACGATGAGAGCATGTTTCTTGGAGGTATATCACCCTTTTATTTGAAAAAGAATGTAAACTTCCCATCGTATTATTAACCACCATGAATTTCCCTAACATTCCTCCCACAAGCCCAGGCACTGTGCCAACTTTAAATTCCAACTTTTGGTTGCAGCCAAGTCTGAAATGTGTCACTGCTCCTTTAAAAAAAAAAAAAATCCTTCATGGAAACTGCCAGATGACTAATGCACAATACTGTACACGCTCAAATGACACTGCTGGTCACTGAAGAATCTCTAAACTTCAGTGCACGCAGACACGCACTCACACACCTGTGGGAGAGAACTTGACTCTTCCTGCACTCTCCTGTTTCTTCTCCTCCCCCGCCTTTGCCCCCATACCTCCCACCCCTTCGTCTCTCTCTCTGTCTACCACAATAAACAATATTGACTCAGATGGAAAACAGAGAGATAGGCTTTCTGTCTGGCCCTTCTGAACTCCTCTGTCTGCGTCATTACCTGATTTTTTTTAAGTGATTAATTGCTGAACAGTCATGACTCATAGCAAAGATTAAGAAATGACATTCTGGCAATTGACAATGACATCAAAATAAGATTTATGTCAGTGTTAAGTTGCCATTCAAAACAAAACACTGCTCCTCCCTGCAAAGTCCATGAACACTGAGACACACACACACACAGCTGGAGCCGGGGGCTACAGTTGGTGGAGATCCAGCTCATTTCAGTGCAGCTGTGGGTTCAGCTCATTTTCATTTAGACATAAAAATATTGCTGTGACCTGGAAATTAAAAGGACAAGATGAACAACTTGATTGGGAGTGGATGAGTGACTTTGCTCTCTCATGATTCACATAAATTGAAGTAAAGCAACCTATGACTGACATCCTTCATCTCTGTGTCAACATTCAAGGAGATTTACTGCATTTTGTGTGCCATGGACTTCCATTAACAACCTAAGAAATGCTGATATCTTATATATCTGAGAAGAAAGACTCCTTTTAAAACAATTATTTGCATGTTGAAACTGTTTATTCCAACTGTGGATTGGAGCCTTTCATCACTGTGTTATGAATACTTGGCAAAGTCCCTCCCTGTTTATTTTCATCTGTTGAGTAGTTTCACATGTTAGAATGAATATGGCAGAGATAACATAGCACAGGTTGGCGAAGATGAGGGTTTATCTTGCAAGAGGACCAACATAATTTAACATTCTCATGAGGTTTGTTTTGGCCCATGTGCCAACACTGCTGTCTTATCTGAAGCCAATACACATGAACCATTAGAAGTCTGACATTTGGACATTTGAAATAAGTTTTATTTTTTTCTTCAAGAACAAAATATAAACCCAGCACCAACAACCCTTTATATAATAAGCCATTGAAACTCTTCCGATATTTACAAAATATAGAAAATAAGACAAATAAATATAACCTGCTGCTGCTCTTTAAAAACCGATGTAGCCACCCCGAAAGACCTGCTGTAGCATCTTGGTGCTGCGTCTGTTCCTCTTTGGAAGAAAACTCAAAACAGAATATTCCCCCTAAAAGAGCATCTGAATATGTCTGCATTCTCTGACAGTTGTTAAAAAAAAAAAAAAGCTAAAATAGTAACAGTGAGGGAGTCAGCAGCTCCACCAACAGTGGCAAAAAGATATGAAAGTATCAGTGACATCATGCACTTATAGTAAAAGGAAGTGGTTTTTGGAACACTTTGTTGTTGGAAGCCATTATTGCTGAAGGAAATAGTTTGATTTCTGAAGGGACAAGTCCAGTAGAGCAGCTGGAAATGCTGCAAAAAGGGCAAACACAATGTGGGTTGAGCAAGAGACAAAAATATGGCTGCATGATGAAGAGGTTGACTGACCCCTACTGGTTACTCAGGGTGATGACAAGCGGCTGGGGCTAAACAACCCTATAGGAAATTATTAAGAGATACAATTATTTTGACAAGAATTAATCGTAAAAACTTCCAGAAGGAGAATATGATACAGCAATCTTACAAGGTTTTAAAGTTTAGACTCAGTCTAAATTATGTATTCAACCATAAGATGTTAAAATAACAGGAACTTCATTTCCATTGAGTTTAGAACAAAAAACCTATTGAGGAGAGTGCAAAAAGCAAACAATGTAACTTTATGGCTTACTGATGTGGGGGGAAAAAAACGTGTCTCCAAGTGATTGCAGCAGCAGCCGTTTTGCACCAGTTTATTCACAGCTTTCAAAAAAAAAAAGAAAAAAAGAAAAAAAAAGTCCAATCTTTGAGCCAGGTTTTAACCTTCAAACCAGGTGAAGCAGCTGGAAACAGTGCAGTGGTTCCAGAGCAGGCACTTCAGTACTAGCCATTCTGCAAAACTGGGATTCTGTTCAGTAGTCTTTTTTTGTTGTTGAATTAATTGGCTGTTTCCTGGGCCTTGTATTGCAGGCAAACGTGCTACAGCAAAACATCCCCTTGGAGTTATCTCAGTCTCGGCTAATCCAAATGTTCTCAGTCTTTGCTCAAAAGAGCTGGGTAAGGTACAATCCATCTAGGGGCTCCATGCAGGTCCACAGGCCACTCGATTATGCATCCCAAATGGCCACTCTTTATTCAACTAGTTCCTGTAACAGAAGAACAGCGAAACTTTAATATCCTTGTGTTGTAATACTCAAGATTCTTGGTCTTAAGACCAGTCTTAAGACTCCGCAACAACAACAATAACTTAAAAACAAGTTGCAGCCTCTGCTTAATCTGATATCAGTCAATTTAGAGACCATATTCACCTGGCTATTCCAGATGTTTTCTTTTGGTATAAAAACAAGCACATTTTCTAGCAAATACACACAAAATAAGTTGGTTGGTTTTTACATTGTACTGCTTCAATAAAAATACAGTTTTTAAATTCATTTTCATTTTAAGTTCCATTTTGTGTATCTTTGATGTACCGAATATTGTCTTGGTCAGACTTACCATCTTCATCAGAGTCAAAGCCAAAGAGGTTTGAGCAGCTCTGGAGCTGGAGGTGACTCTGCAGCTCCATGGCATTGTCAAAGGTTGCAAAGCAGTTGGCACATCGTTGTCTTTGCGGTGCAGTGCCAACATGGGCCTGCTCAGGAGGCGAGCTCTTCTGCATCATCTGAAAGAACGACACCCCTTTCCTTCGTTTTGGCATGGTGGTGTACTTCTCGTCAAGGTACACTGTCGGTGGTGGGCGCAGGTACGGCTTCTTTCCGTATTTGGCAAGGGCGTCGATGGACACGGTGGACTTTTCATCCTCATTTGCTGACTTTCCATGAACTATTACCGTGTAACCAGACTTACTGAGCTTTGGTGGTTGTTCCGAGACAGTTCCCTGCTGATCGACAGACCTCTCCACTTCCTGTGCTTTGACCTCGGTGACCTGCGAGACTTTGGACTCTGACTCAGTTTTAGAGGCCAACAGAATGCCTTGATCATTAGGTGGTCCTTTTTTCTTGATGATCTTTTCCTTATTTTCTTTCTTCGCTTTATTGGAGTTTTGACTTACTTGAGATTTATTTGACTTCTTTTTCTTTTCAAGGTTCATAACAGCTGGTACAACTGAGCTGGGGCCATCAGGTGCGGTATCTGTTGATTCTTTCTTTGATTTTTCCTCAATGCTAGGACAGTTCTCTGCTGTGGAATCCACCCGTTTGACTACGGATTTGGACCTTGCTGTCTTTTTAGAGGCAAGTACATTCCGTGGTTCTTTGAGTGACCGTTTGACTAAGCCTGCCTTTTTGTCACATTTGTGCTTGTTTGCTCTGACTGAGTCGGTCGAGGCTGTTCGACTATGCATTTCTTTGGGAGTGCGAGCATTTTTTGTGATGTGGGATTTTGTACACTTTTTCTTGTGCTCCTTGTCTGAGATGAGACTATTCGCAGTGACAGTGGGCTCAGAGTCATCAGGAACCTGTGGCAAGTCCATGTGCTCCAAATTTGCTTTGCGCTCCTCTTTAGTCACACTTTCCACCACTGCTTCGGCATCAACTTGTGGGACTGTAGATTTTGACATGTCAGGTTGTTTTGAGCCATCTGAGATGTCCAGCTGCTTGTGGGGACACTTTGTTTTCTCGTTTACCTTGTTACTGGTAATTTTGAACTTTTTTGCACCACTGGGGCCTAAAGAGGCATCCTGATTATTTGGAGCACAGCGTTTCATCAAATTGCGCAATTTCTTCAGTGTGTCAGCTGTTAGCTTCCTTGTTTTGTTTTCAGATGGGGGGCTTATTTGTTGGTTTACATCCCTCTCTCCAGCTGTAGAGTTATTACGAGAAACCTCTTTCTGCTTAATATGATTTCTCCTTATTTTCTCATTTGTGGATTTTTTGGATTCATCTGTTGATGTCTCCATCATTTCATCATCTTCAACATGCTGACTTTCATCTTCTGCTTTAAATATGTTGCTCCCCATTGGAGTTTCTGCGGTTTCAGGAGCGCTTGTGGGCTGAGTTATGTCTGTTTGGTTTTTGACAGTTTCATTCTTCTGTGCAGCAGTGGTGTTTTCATCATGCACAGCTTTTTTTACCTTCGGCGGACGCCCTCTCCTTTTGTGACCTTTTATGTTCAATTTGTCCTGCTTTTGCTTCAGCTTGTGCCTCGCATTGGTGTTTCGTTTTAGTAGTGTTGAGGAGAAGACTTTCTTGGAGACCATTAGATTCGTCTTTGGAACTTGCCCTTTTTTAAGTGTGTGCCTCAGTCGTAGGTTGGGAGTTGCCAACTGTGTGGTGGCATCCTTGTTTGAGAGATTCTTTAATACATGTGAATCCTTTGACTCGTATCTCACCCTTTGCTCCTTTTTCACCACAGATTGTTTGAAAGTGGATGGATTAGTAATACTGTCACTTCTCGCACAGTTTTGAGAATGCTGTCCTCTTACTTTACGCCCACCTTTTTTAACCAGAGAGGCTGAATCTTTTGGCTTATGACCTTGTTTCTTCTCTACCTGCACATTATGTTTGTCATTTGCCTTTTGCACATGTGTACCCTTGACTGGTTTTGTGTGTTTGGCAGCATAGTGCTCTCTTTCATGAAGATTCAGTGCCCACAGACAAATAAACAGTTGAGGGCAACCGGGTTGACAGCACACTGCCTGCAGTGGACTGTGCCTTCTGGCATGGCGTCTCATTTCCATTGCCGTTTTGAATCTGGCAGTACAACCTTGATGAAGGCAAGGGTGGCGAGGAGTGACCCTATGTCTCTCAACATGGTGCTGAAAATGTTCAAAACTCCGTAAAACCCTCATGCATATGCTGCACCTGCTGTTTCCAACCTGAAATGACAGTTCTAAAGGTTTGACATCACCGTAGTGATCATCCAGAGCATGGTACAGGAGCGCAACACGATTTTTTGACATGTCGGTAAACCATGTACATCCATCCGCAGGACAGCTGAGTTTCTCTTGAGGTTCCATATTTCTATCATCAACAACCTTGCCATTTTGTTTTGTTGCAGTTTTTAGAATGTGTATAGATTCTTTCTCTTTGACTTTGTCTTCCTTTGATGGAACCAAATTGGTCTGAACTGAAGAAGAGGAACTGCCATGGGTAGCGCAGGTTTCTGGAAAAGTGGGATTCTCCATTCCATCAAATGCCTCGTTCTGAGTGAGATAGTTCTGCTTCGCTTCTGAATTTGAGGTGTCCTTTTTCGTTCTGTCAAGAGATTTCTTTTTGCCAATGTGTCCGTTAACATTGTGAATGGTAGATTCTCTTTCCGATTCTCTTTTCTTTTGTTTGTTTTTCTGTGAAAACTGACAATCAGCTGACTTGTCATTTGATCGCAGCTTCCTGGATTCAGACGCCTGGCTGAGAGGCGTAAGACAGACAGAGGATTTCCTTAACCTTTTGCTGCTACGATGCCCAGGGGACATGTTAATGGTCTTTGTTCTGGCAGAGGTTTTTGTTGTGGAGGTATCTTTGGTCTCAGATACCCTGTTTTCCTGGGTTTTGCAACTACCAGCTGCCTTCTTTAGCTTCTCTATATGATCCGATAGGTGCATCATGGCAAGAAGGTCATCTTTGAACATTGTCCCACAAAACATGCACTCATCCTTACGGAAATGGAACATTGCATGTCTTACAACACGACTGCCTTTAAACTCTTTGTTGCAAAAGGTACAACAGAACTCCAACTTGGACTCTTCTGATTCTACTGCTGGCTCCCCACTGTCTGAATCGCTATCAGGTTTGGTCCTTTCCTCTTTCACATCTTGTGCATCAGCATCTGCAGAGATGTCTTGTTCTGGTACTGGAAAACTGGAGTTTGTGTGCATTTTGTGTGGGGCATTAAGTTTACTGTCAAGCAATGGTACTGACTCCTTGAAGGGAATGTCCTGTGAGGCAAACTCTTTTTCCTGATCTCGAGAAAGTTCAGCAGATGTGAATTCAGTGACCATCTCTGTTACTAAAGACAGATCAGACTTCATAGGCCCTCTGTTCATCTCAATCCGTGACATGTCATAGTCCGTTACATGGGTCTCTCCAAGAATTGGGTCTGAGTGAACATTTTTGATGTTGTGACACTTTTGGAGTGACCTCAGGTTAGGCTCTCCATCTTCTAAAACATCTTGCGACTGGGAGGGATCCAAAATACTTGGTATACTGGATACAGTAACTCCTTTCTGCTTCATTAAAGTCTTTGAAACCTCAGTGGATGTTGCCGTTTTTGAGACATCTTCGACAGTTTGGGATTTATTGGCCTTATCAATAGCTGGGGTTTGTGACGCAATTGTAACTTTCATCTCAACAGCAGGTTCCTCACAAAGCTCCATTGGTGATGTTTGGGTTTCTGAGATTTTTTCTGCAGTTTGGGCTTGAGGGACTTTATCTAAAACTGTATTTTCTGTCATTTTCACTACAACTGATGTCTGTGAAGGAACAGCAACTTTAATCTCAGCAGTAGACTTTTCAAAGAGCTCTGTTGCAAGCACTTTTTGCAAGGCCATTTCTGTGTTTTCAGTTTCAGGGACTTTTTCTGTCAATTCAGTCACAACTAGAGGCAGTGAAGGAATTCCACTTTTCATCTCATCACATAGCTTCTCCCGTAAGTCTCTCTGTGAATCTTTAGGAGGACTTCCCCGCGCGGAAGAGCGTGTGATTGTCGATACCGAGCCATGAATATTCAACAAGTTCCCTTTTCCTTTCTGGCGCCGTGCATAGCAATGCAGCAATTGTACAAGCATGTTTGCATCCCTCGCTCTAAGAATGACCTCTTTGCCATTTACTGCTTTCGAAGGCTGTGGCATGGCAGGAAGCTTCACTGTTTGTTTGTACAGCAGCATTTGAGGGTAGCCCCTCTGTCTGTTGCAAGTGTCTTCTGTAAATGTGCCCATCAGCTCATTGTCTGGGAGAGACAGCTCAAGAATGACCTGTGGAGGACATGCTGGTTTAGGAGAGGCCAAAGAAAAATCTTTGCTGTTGTTTTCCCTCGTTTTCAAATGAGAGTTTACTGAGACTTTGTGTTTACTATTGTTCTTGATCTGAACAGAGTCGGACCTCTTAACAACAGAGGACTGATGCTCCTTTTGATGTTTCAACCCATGTCTTTTGATCCTTGAAGGAACATTTTTTTCCAGAGTTCCAGAGTCTTCCAGAAGCCATTTCGGCGTTCTAATTCTCCGTTTCGGTGGGTTTTTCTCAGACAGTCGAGTCGTGCGTCTTTGCTGGCCATAACCAAAACTCCCATTGTCCTTAATTCTGTCCAGTTGCCAAAAGGAACGCCTCAAAGATTCCGATGATGCTTCCCTTGTATCCTTCCTTAGCCTGCCTTGCCTTAGTCTTTTGGGTGCCATGTCAGTTCCATCCACTCTATGATGGTGCCTCCTTCCTGATGCACCTTTACGTCCTTTCTGACCTCTTGTCGTGCCTGATTCCGAAGCTAGTTCTTTGGCACAATAATTGGAGATCCATTTCTCCTCCATGAGTTCTTCGAGTGCAGCACCAACCACTTTCTCACTCATAAGCTTCAAACAGTTGGTCCGCAAAGCGATGAGGTTCCAGAACTCTGGATCAAAATACAAGTCCTTCTTCAAGACCTGAGGATAGAAAATATACATATTGTGAATGAAGGGGTGGAGACAACATAACAGCAATTAATGGAAAACGTCACAAAAGTGTGAGTGTGTACCTGTAGCATTTCAAAGCGAATGTGATTTCTGATTGGGCCGTGCTCTACATGGTATTCCTGGTCTGGATGCATGTAAAGCAAATACACCATTTTGTAGGCATCCACAGACCGTTCCAAGAAGAAGACGAGAAGAGCACATGCTCGGCAGACCTCCAGGTCATTGGGCAGCAGGCCGGCAATGGTTTTATAGATGAGCGACTTGGTGAGAACGTCACAGGAAAGGCAAGACTCAAGGGCGTTAGCACAAAGCTCAACACAAAACTGGATACCATCTTCCCCCAGCTAGTATGAAAAACAAGATAAAACAAATTATTATGAGAACACATTTCAGGCCAGAGCTCTTGATTAACTAACGGATTCCAATTTGTTACAGGGATATTCAACTCCCTCACCTCTTGCAAAACCACTCTGATAAATGGGAAGATTGAGTTGACATTGGTGGCAAACCGCATTAGCTGATGACTCTCCTCCAGTAAAGCTTGTTTCGATGTATTCAACCGACTGTGAAGTTTACTCCATATAAAAACAAGATCACTGCAGAGACAGAAGTGGTTATTTGTGAAAATACTTACTTGAATGACTTTAATACAAATTGTTGAGTTAGAGAGAGAGAGAGAGACAGAGAGAGAGAGAGACAGCGAGAGGGGACAATTGAAAGAGTGTTGAATTTAAATTTGCCTACCATAAATGGTACATGTCTCCCCTGCTAAGTTGTTGGGAAAGGAATGCTCGGCTGAGGGCAAGCAGCATCTCATCTGTTTCCTCCCACTCCAAACTACAGATGATATACACTGCATCTTTGCCACTGATGTCGGCCACCTGAGACATGGTACATCAGTTTGTGGCAGCTCAACAGTGACAAAAGGCTGAGACCAAAATTTCCCACAAGCTATTATGCTATCCCACCACGCACGCACGCACGCACGCACGCACGCACGCACGCCAAAATCTCAGAAAATCAGACCCACCTCATTTCGTAAAAAATCATGCTGTGATGTCTTGTAAAGCCACGTGAGGTAGACCTGGAGGAAGAACAAGTGTTGCCCTGCCGTGGGATGCTGAGCACAACACTTGGCCAGGGCTAAAGCCTCACTGACCCGCTCACAAGATAAAAGGTAGCGCACCCGAAGCTCAAAGAACACTGGCAACTCAGAGTTGAGACACCCATCCACTGTTGGAGTAAGGAGAAAAAAAGGATATTATTTCAAGTATCTGAACACTGTGTTGACAGAGCAAAGATATAGGTGGAAAAAAAGATTGCCAAGAGATGAACACATAAATCCAGCAACTACAAATCAAACTCAAAATAGAGCAAATTCCAAATGTGTCACTAAAAAAAGACGCATGTCAACACATTGTCATCACTATGCTGTGAGTGGGATCATTCTAAGAGGGTCCTGATACTGTGGTAGCAAAATGTAATTGTTTTGAGGGTTTTTAATAAGTATCAGATCCAGAAGGGGAAAAGTTATCTGAATCAGGTCCAAAAATCCAGATTAGAGCACTGCTGGAAGATGTGAGTAATGAGTAATTCAGTAAAAATGTAAAGAGATTAGGTCAAAAAAAATCATTAAGTGAATGCAGTTGAGGGTTAGTTGAGGAAGCATCAACAGCAAATATTACCTACCGTCATTCTGAGGTAAACTGGACTCGCTGAGGATTGCCTGTAAGGCTGAGCTGGCCCAAGCTCCACCAGCCTGAACCAAACGCTCCACCTGAAGTAAGTGAACATTCTGATGCCTCGCAAGGGCCAAATGACATTCCTGAAAGAGTTCAGAAACAGAGCTTGTAACTTAGATTACTAATATTTTAATCATACGCTCACCCCAAAATGCCGCATTTGTTACCAAGTTATTTGAGAATTTATGTTTCTCATTTTCCTGTTCCTCAAAGTAAACATGTCCACATGAATGTCAGGAAAGTTAGTGAGGTTTCTTGCCCACCTGGAATGCAACAGTGAATTGCTTCAGTGGCTCTTGGTGGAAGTCTTTTTCATCAAAGAACAGCAGCAACTCAAAAACACTCCTGTGAAAGAAAAAACATTTATTAGTGGCATACACATGATAGTACTGGGACTGATTGTGATAAGGTGGCAGTGGAATGCTTTCTGCTGAAGAGGCTGAGGAGCACCATAGAGGAGATGCGATTTGGGATGGTTTATGTAGGAGTCAGGTCAACATGTGGCAGTTTGACACAGTTTTTCCTTGCTCACCAATATGTTTCTGTAAGCCAGCAAACAATCAATTGCAACTGTCTGAATATGTTAAACTAGGTGGTTGAAAATAAACTGATGTTGTAATTTGTAGTACTCTAACTGTAAAACATATTGTATATTTGTATACATTCAGCATGCCAGGATCAGGGCTTCAAACCAAAACATGCCAGCAATGGCCACAGTCTTCCGGATACCTAAATGATTTAATGTAAACTGGCTGAACTACAACAGACTGTGGCCTCTAGATGAACTGTGTCACAATAGTATTTATCTTTTAAGAAATAATGTTGTCAAAACAGTACTATCTTTGCCCAGGCTCCATTCTGGACATTTGTATTGCACAAATTCAAGGACTGTAAAAAGAGGAAATGAAAGCCTGAGGTCATCACATTCACAACCTTAGACACCTTCTTAGGTCCAGATTCCCCTACTGGAATTTCTGTTGGAGTTAAACATGCAGTGCAGAAGGACATGACATTATTTGATCAAAAACAATCCCATCTCTCATATTCCTCATATGTAAGGGATGGATTCTCCAGTTTCTTCAGTTACACATTTTCATTGGCATCTCATTGGCAAGAAAAAAACCAACAACTTTCCTCCATAGATGTTTGTTATCTCCCAGTTTTGCGAAAGCAAAATGGTGGAAACATGACAAACAAACCTCCTAATTATCTGAAAATTCTCACATTACTGTGAATTTTCACAAACCAGATATTACAGTTTTTGTTAGAGATAGATGGCACTGTAAAATGCTGATTCTAATCTATGTGTTTCTACATAGAGTCCCTGCCAGGTACTTTCCAGAAATGCAGTGTGATGTTTTACCTGCCACAAGTTATTTCAGGTGTTTCACTGACTCCAAATGCAAGCATGATGCAGATCTGATATCATTGTAAACCAAAAAAGTATTCTTGTATAACGTATGCACTGATACAAATGATTTCCTCCTTTGTGGAGCACTGCGAGTCGCACCCAAGCAGTGCGACTTATTTCCATGTTATTGGTTCTGTGGCCACGATATGAGGTTTGAGAGATATATTCAAAGCCAAAAACACTTGAGGGAGGGTTGGTTACTTACAGTGCCAGACTACTGAGTGTGTTGAGCACGTTATCACAGTTAGATGTGAAGGAAGAGGAGGCCCGGGCGAAGTAGCGGAGAGCCATCTCAAGGACCCTGAGCTGAGGGAGTGGCACCTGCCAGCGAGAGGCATGTTCTTCCACCAGCTACATAGAGGAACAGAAGGTGACACGTTAATATGCATGTTCTTTAAAGATCTACAAAAATGGCTGCCAAGGAACTACATAGGAATTATTTGGACATACAAGCGAAAAATATCCAGTGAACTATCAACCAAAATTTCTCACAGCCACCATCTTGTCTGAACAGTATCCTCCATCTTCCCCCTTTACATACTGAATCACTTCAGTGATACACTATTTAAGGTCAGGGAGGCTTTGCTCAACAGTGCATCATTGAGAATCCCTTACGAACAACATGCCTATATTGCCCTCTAATGGTGGAGACTCAGAAAACTTCAATCTTGAGAACAGTGGCAACTCATGAATGACTTCTGTCAGTAAAATTGCCCACTATGAACAAGCACTATCCCACTAAACTAAAACCGCCACAAATTGAGCTACATGAGATTTTGAGCCCATTACATTGGAATACCCAAAGCGACATGGGCATTCTGCCTTACGAATGTACCTACATGACTGTCCAAGAGATGTGAATGGAATGCCAGCTGACTCTTATGTTGGTGTTTTTGTCAAAGTGTATCAATTGTTTCATTGATTTGGGCAACTGCTGCAGCCAAACCCCACAGGTTCTATAAGTCAGCCATGCCAAGAGCTTTACAAACACTTCAACACTTCTGACAGTTAATAAGCGTTTTGAGGTTTAATTAACGCCTACAAACCCCTGCTTATCGAAGGTAAGATCTGTCAGACGATCATCTGCAGGAGAACACCAGGAGCTGCAGCGTGCTCTGCGTGATGGCTCATTAAGACGGACTTCAAAGTTTGGGCTATTTAGCAAATGTTTGACCGTGTTAGCTGCTCATCACACGGCAACACAAAAAGTGGGGCTCCAGAAAACGTCGAGTGACACCTTCCCCCTCGTTGCTTTCCTCGCCAAACAGACTCACTTGATCTCAAAAAGTTGTCCAGCGGGTGGTTTGGTAAACAATCTGCCTGCTAGCCAAACTAAGTTGTTAGAAAGCGCTGTGCTAGCTGGGTAACCTGGCTCAGGCGATTAGCCTCGTTAGCTCGGTAGCTACTCAAAGAGCACCAATTGTCCCAACAGGGCTCGATTTGACGTGTTTTAGAGCCACGGGTTTTAGTCGTAACGGTACAAACGCGGCACGTCGCTACGTTTTATATGAAAAAAGCTAAATTTCGCTCCCAATAACAGATGCTAGCGAAGCCTGTTGCTAATGCTAGCCGAGCAGTTCTGGGGGAGGGGAGTCGGCTATCATATATGCTTGCTGTCTTCGACAACACGGCTGCCACCAACTTCAGCCCCGGCAGCTTACCGTGCAGTACTCCGAGCAGAACCTCTGGCTGTCCGTCCGCAGCTCGTCACTCGAGTGGCGGCTCAACAAAGTCTGCAATTGTTGTTCGAGCCCCTCTGACTCGTACACACTGCCCTCCTCCGCCATACTGGTCGTCTAGCCCTGCTCGTAGGAGCGACCACACAACACATACATCGCCACAGTCAACGGCTTGCATTGACAGCGCTGATTGGATGCGGCCAACGTAAATGGAAGCGCTCCTTTTTGTCACCGGCGTGTGCCGACGCGGAGCTCAGCGGGGCGGACTGGTAATAACGCTGTTTGACTAACGACACCAAATTAAGCCCCGCAAAAAACACACCGTATTTACATTCGCTACTAACCACATGGCAGACACAAACACAGCGCCTTAATGACTGTTTAATTAGCTCCAAGAACACCAGAACAAATGGTCATGTTAAAGTTAGGTCCATTTTTTCACCTACTAATTTATTAGTTACTGAAATCTGAAATCTTCCCATCCTGTGTTAACAATATATTGATTTGCTTTCAGTTGATTTACATGATTATCTGTATTTTTTCAGTATATAGGCTAATCAAATAATCAAATAAGTACATAAAGCCTGATCCATTGTTTGGGATGTAGGTTGTAAGAAAAAGAAAAAGAAAATCACCATGCTGGTCCTGTACATGTAATTATGTTTCGATGGGATTTGCTCTCTATTCAAAAAAGACTTTATTCTTTCAGTTCTACAAGAGAATCAGTGCGCTCACTTGTTTCTTATACTCTTTCGATATAGAATGAAGTACTTTATTATTCATTGACCAGGAGTATCCACGTTATAGTTTGAATCAAGTACTCAAAAAGAAATAATAGCTAAAAGTCTGTTATGAGAGGTCACAGTAATGTTGATCTTTGACCCAAGAACATCCAAATACTGGAAGTGGTAGATTCAAGTTATCCTTAAATAGTTTGAGAACGGGAATGAAATGGACAACCATAGAACAAAGCTGGTATTCTCTGGTATGCTAACAGTCAATCTTGGTTTCATTCAACTAAAATTGTCTTTCCCTTCAGCACTGTAACGAGTGTATAGCCATACTTAATGATAACACCACACAGTAAGATTTTTTCTTTATTTAATCATACATTTTCATTACAGGGAAAAAAAATATGCAATACAAAATGTCTCCTCCAGACACTATGATTAAATATTCAAGACATATCCATTGCCAAAACCACTGGCGCATTGTTGAAAAGAAAACACCACAAAATTTAAAGAAATGTCATATTACTCCTTACACCATTCATCACAAAACGCAAAAGCAGCACATAGTGGACAGCTGCATGCCAAAAAACATACAATGCTTATTTACAGCAAAAATGTACCTACTTACATTTAACTAGGCTAATTGAGAGAGGCCAGTAAGACTATGTCTTATTTCTATAGACTGACTGATACACAAGGCCACAGTGTGACACAATCATAGAAGACAAAACAGCAACATAAAAGGTTCTAATACTTTTGAATATAATACAAAATCTTTCTAAAAACTTTAAACTTACAAGGGTTTTGCTTTCAGCACTACAAGCAAATGTACTAGTAATGATCCAACTACTTCAAAGAAAAAGTAATTCTATCACACATTGACCGAGTGGTATTATAATCTTTAATATCTTAATTATTCCTTAAGACTTAATTCAAGCATAAAAATTCCAAAATCGATAGACTTGTAAAATGGAAAAGCCTCAATCAATGCTGCAACAAGATTTCTTTAACATCTTTCAGATACAAACGTGTCTTTTATGTCATCATAGGAACTGTTCTGCGTGTAAGCTTGCGCTGTATGCTTTAGTTCAGCTCATCGGTGGACTCTGAAATAGACCGCTCCCGCCTTTCCCGGCCTGTGACAAAGTTGAGCAGGTCAACTGCGGTCACCACGCCGAAAACCATCTGCTTCAGGCTGGCGGTGCCATCAGTCAAGTCTGGTGGAAAAACGTAGGGGAAAAAGACTGTGATGGCAATATTGACTTTTATGGGTAACGGTTTTTAGTTTGGTTTTTTTTCTGGCTCTTGAAAGCAGCAACTTTAATATTTTTCAATGACAAACGCTTGCTTACTTTCTGCTGAGCAGGTATGTGGGTTTATCGGACAACTGCAACAAACACCTATAGCTGTAAAACAGTTCTCTGATGAAACCGGTGTATTACTTTGCAACTGTGCCTTTAACAAGTGTGCTGAAAGTAAAATATCTACCCATTGTGTGCTTTGATCATTTCTTTTCATTTGATCATTTGTATTTGTGTGAGACTGCGTTTGTTATTTTTCTTCAGATTCATCCCTTCCGGACAAGCCTTTCCTTCTGGGATGTTGCCATTGCAGCAGGACTTTGACAGGCATACTGCTTATCAGTTAGGAATGATTGATCGGTGATGTGTCGGCCCACTCAGCCAGACCAGTGTTATCTTAAATGTGGGTGTGTCAGAGCCACAGGTTCATTGTCAAAACAGGATCCTTATCAATGAACATGACCCAATCCATGACCACTGGATAGTGGCATTGATTACATGAAAGCAAATAACAGCAGCTGCAGTAATCAATATAAAAAAATGTTCTCTGTAATTTATAATAACCATATTTCTTGGACCTATCCCACAGCTCCTCAATCAATTTGAATCAATTCAATCAATTTCAGGACTCACACAACAAAACTATTATGCATGTCTAATAAGTCACAATATACTCTTGAGAGGCTAGTCTACTAACAACTGCAAAGTTTTCCAGCTTTCCTCATTTATAATCCCAGTGTAAACTATTACATGAATCTGAAAAATGCCCATGGTGCAGTCCTTCCATTGTACCAGTAGGAGGCACTCAAGTTACAAAGTTTGTAGCCATTCTCCCAATTGCGAAGGTGATTTCTTTGATTGATGAAAGAGGCCAAAGAGAGTAAATTAAAATGTTTGGGTTGGAGTGTAGTACTCACACTGGATCTGTTCATGTACCACCAGAGCAAAGTGATCGGTCTCCAGAATGCGAGATAACTTCCCCAAGTTATCAGTCAGACGGATCTGTTTGGTTATAAACAAAAAGAATAAGTGTAGGGTAAGGGGATATGTGAAAACTAAATTCAATTAAAAAAAACAGTATCATATCAACAGATCATTTATGAATTCATATCACAAGAGCATTAACAATAATAATAATTCATTTTATTTTATACAGCGCTTTTTAAAAGACTCAAATTGGCTTCACAAAATTAAAACAAAAGAACAAGCAGTAAAATAAAAACACACAGGACAGTTAAATATTTAAGGCAATTTTGAATAAATGAGTTTTTAAAAGGGATTTAAAAGTACTGAGGTCGGAGCAGTGTCTGATGGTGGATGGGAGGAAGTTCCAGAGGGTAGGAGCAGCAGTGGAGAAAGCTCGGTCCCCCCAAATCTGTGCTTACAGTGTCCTTAATGACACTGTAAGCACAGATTTTTAATGAAATGTGATCATAGCTTCCTAAAAGACTAACTGCCTAAAAATAGGCAAGCCACCTTCCAGAATGTACAAAAAACCCAATTGATCTGAAAAAAAAAAAAAGATCAGACGTAAACATT
>CAESWR010001425.1:0-10980 GCA_903171835.1 Mullus surmuletus | reverse complement strand
TAAATATGGGATATCAACCTTTAAGAGTTCCTTAAAAAATAGTTTCTCAATCGTCCCTCAGGACCAAAAACATCCCTTCCCTAAATACTGCTGTAAGAATAACGTATATTAATATTCAATTCAATTTAAATGAGTCAATCTTTTTAATTAACTTCTGCCTGAAATATAGATACCAATATTAATTGTTTATGTAACGCTACCGTATTTTAATTTGAAAAAACTCAAATAATTTCCAAAAAATGCAATTCAAAGAGGATTTAACCCTATCATGCCAAATGCATCAAATTTGATACAAGCGTTTCTGAGACCTATTGCATCACCTTTTGGTAAAAACTCAAAACCCTCTTGTATCCAATCTGATACTTGTCTTCAACCCCCTGGTGGAGACCTTTATCATTAGAACAATTCAGACACAGTACATGGGACAATCCAAGATTGTCTCAAGATGGCCACTTCAGATAGTTCCCAACTCACTGGATCATGGTAAAGAAAATTGCAATTTTTACGATTTTCCAGTGAAATTTTCTATAAAATTTTTAGTAGTATTCTAACATGAACACTTATTCTATTGAAGCAAGTTATAAGTACTTACTTTTTTGCATTTTAGTATATTGTAAAATTGTGCAGAAAATTTGTGTTAAAATTTTATATTACAGGTAAAAAGTGGAATTTGGAAAAAAAAAAAAAAAAGGGGGCCAAATAAAGGTTCCAGATTCAAGAAATCAGAATTTTCTGTCCATTATTTCTGGGGTCAGGCATTATAGGGTTAATTATTATTATTATCAGAGCCAGAGGCTGGACAAAAAATGTCCCCAGGAACTCTTAAGGGATAATACTACATCCTGTTCATGTGGGGGTCAATACAGTGAAACCAGTAATGAAAATCAAAAATGCCATCTATGATAAAGCGTAAAATCCTATTTAAATTGCATTTTTATTTTATTTTGAGTTGCGAATGAGATCTTAGTGTGATTTCCTCATTAAATAAATCATACATACATTTAAAATATGATATTAATAGTTGTTTTTTTTGCAACCTTTGCCCCTCCAGATGTGCGTTCAGCATATGGAGTGTTCATGTTTACTCCGAAGCTCCGGCGACAAACAACCTTGCATCTGTCGCCATATCGTCTTACCGCCAAAACCGCCAAATCTGATGCCACATACACACTCTGCACACAAGCAGGTATGTGTGGGAGTATGTGACATCACCACATTTGCACATTGAAATGATTTATAAATCATGCACCCCTCACACACACACACATACACACATGGATAATCTTTTGCTGCATTTTAAGAGGCTGCCTGACACTCCTGACTTAATTTAATTTAATTGGCCAGTACATAAATAAGCTTCACAGGAGGGCAGCAGGGGAAAAAGTGCAAAGGTCAGGCTGCCCAAATATTACACTGTCATCACTTCTATTTCTGGGGTTGTCCTACAGTTGTTTCCAGCTTTTACGTAACATCCACTTCCGATGAAGAAAGCAAACGCCATCCCACTCTGAGCAGAGCGGCAGCGGAGCCATATGGGACTTCAGCTCTCATTAGCTCAAGGCAGCGTGAAACGAGTAAGCTGAGAGGCATCGCTGTTGCTCGGCCCCCACGTGTATACATTGAGCGAGATATCTGAGGAGCTGCCAGACGTTTGGAGCTTTTAAAAAAAAAAGTTGTTTAACATTAAAAAAAAGGGGTATTTATTAAGTGAAAATTGACTATTTTTCACTCAAATCTATCAGGAAATCATTGTTATTGTCAAGAGAAGAAGGATTATCACTAGGGCTGTTGGGATATAACTGTATAGATGATAATTGCGATATTAAACATTTACATTTCAATATCTATTTGCAGGTGCATTTGGTAATATCGTGTAAATGATCCAGTATCACTTGAAAACCGCCTACTCTTTGTATGCAGTTGTACAGTTAGTGTTTTCATATTAGACAGGTATTTTGATTGTAATTAATCTGCCAAAATAGAAAAAAATCATAAAGGTAAAGATCGATTTCATTGATTGGACCATTATTATTTACATTTTTGTGATAATATCGTTATTGTGGCATTTTTTTGTTCATGATAATCGTGAAGTGATATTGTGAAAACCCTTCTAATCATATAACAGAACATCCTTTTTTAATTTAAATCAATTTAACAGCAGCAAAACAGGCTCTGTGTTATTTAAGCAGCACAAGACAGCAAACCTAGAACGTTTTTTTTTGGTTTATTGTCTTGCCTTGAGAACCCTGAGTCCATGAAGCTTGGTGCATATCACACTATCACACTGACAGGCAGAACAGAGTCACTGTTGGTGCAAAAACAAAGCCATTTTATTCGCGGAGGATCAGTTCATCACAGGCAGGGTACCGAGACGTGCGGCATTTGAGCATGTGAGCCTTTTTTTTTGTCTCTATAGCAACATCAGATTTGGATTAGTCAGGTGAATGTGGCTTCTTAGTTGACTGTGATCAGATGAAGACATTTAATACGAAGGCCAATCTGCCAATGATTGGAAATGATTGGTTGGTGTGGTCTAAAAGTGGTGGGCAGTGGTGGTCTCCACAAAATCTCTCAGGGGGGCTCACTATCCCACACTTTGAAAAGCCCTGATTTAGAGAGATATTTGATCTGTATCTTTCAGGTTGAAGCTTATTAACAGGAAATCATATATGATATTTCACAGCAGTCTTTTGGAAGGCACGGCTTTTTGTCCCTAAGAACTAATAAGAGAGTTTGCTATAAATATCTGTCACTGCAGAAAAAATAAGAATGCTTCAAATTCAATGTTGGTGCTAAACAAACTGGCATTTAGTAGGGTTAAAATCCCCCCCAAATATCTAATATTTGATATGTATATTTCAGGCTGTAGTTGATTAAAAGATTGACTCATTTAAAGTGGAAAAAAAATACTTATATATTGTTTTTACAGCAGTTTTTAGGGAGGGGACATTTTTGGTCTTGAGGGACGATTGAGAACGCTTTTTTAAGGAACTTTTAAGGATTAAGACCACTCTTCAGTACTACACCACTACACAGCACAGGGTTAAAATTGGGGGCTTCACAGATACACCCATCCACAAATCCCATAATCCCATTTTTCCGCCCACTGTAGTTTCAAACATCGTTACTCAACTCCTTTGAGATGAGACCCTCGTCGCCGTGCACACACTCTTGCTCCCGCCTTCCTTGCAAATCTGCGATGCATATTTTAAAGGTTTCAAATTTGAGAAAAAACAAAAACTCCTTACCACCCTTCCCTCCCTCCTCCCCAGCTGGCGATTTCCGGAAGCGATCGGCGACGGTGCTCGACCGCAGCGAAAACTGCCGCGATAAATATTACAGAGCCGGCCTGCGCAGCCAAAGACACGGCGGCTGGAGCACTCGAGTTAAGTGCAGTGGTGAGTCTCAATGAGCGGGCTGCGGGTGGGCGGTGCAGGTGGGGGTATTTATAGCGGACAGAGTCAGCAGGGACTCTGGGTCGGGGGCCAAAGATGTCTGCCAGCTCCGAGCCGGGCCGGGAAGGTGGTGTCGCCGAGGCCGCAGCGTGATCAGAGCAGAATAATCTAGTTGACATACCTGCGAGGTGTGTGTGTGCGTGTGTGTGTGTGTGTGATGGAGCCTCGTGTTTCCTGTCATGTCAGGAACTTCTGCTCATCCTCCCTGAACCATCTTGGGTTCTCCGGGAGTCTGGGTGAGATCACCTGCGCAGCCAATCATTTACAAAATGCCAATCACACAAGCACTTTTCAACCCCCCTCCCCCCCACACACACACACACCCATACACACCCCACCCCTCCACTCTGGGCCCAGCACTTCAGCTGTGAAATGATTGACACATGCAATAATGATGAGTGGGAAATTTTGATGGTGGAGAAATTGCTTCAAACTGAGAAGTACACTTTGCAGAGGAAGGCAGGAGGCAATCACTTCATGTCAAGGACTGATTATCGTGTAAATATGTATTTAAAGGTCACCCTCCGAGCCAAATTCATTTTCTGAAGGTTTTCTAACAGTCACATGTGTCCTCGTAGCATAAGTATGAGGTCCAGAAATGAAACAATTCTGTCACCTCATTTACTTGCTTTCTCCACTTTTTGCCCACTGTGAGCTGAAACGAGCGGATCTGAGAGTTGGAAACTTGTGAGGTGGAAGTCAGTGTCCACTCCCCCCGGCTGGAGGGGAGGCTGCTGTCCACCAGCCCCCCAGATAAGATGAGCCTTACTATTAGCTGGAGCTAGCCTTAGCTAAATGGTAGTAACTGAAACAACACATATGAACAAAATACGAGATTTAGAAAAAAATTAACCAAACATTCTGAAACGCCCTGCTGCAGCCGCAGGATCTGAACATGTTCGGGAAAAGAAATCTCTACTTCTGTGTCCGATTGTGCTTCAATTAGGTACCGTTAAAAACAGCGCATTGTACGCTAAGAACATATACCAGCGAAAGCTGCATCCCCTGCCCAATAGGAGCGTGGAGTGGGCGTGGCCAGACACAGCTCATTGACATTTAAAGGTACAGGCACAGAAACAGCCCGTTCTCAGGAGAGCTCACTAGAGCCACTTTTAGACTGGCTGAAATTAAGGACCAAAGCTGAATTTGTGGGAAAAACCTTTTAGGATAATATTTTTGGGCCTCTGGTAACTAACTCTGCTTGACATATAATAGACGCATTAAAAACAGAAAAAGTGCATAGAATAAATTAATATTAAATAAAAATAGAAATAAATCAATATTAATATAAAAATAGAAATAAATTGAAAATAAATAAAGTTAAAATAGATAAATAGTATTAGATAAAACAAAATATTAACAATATAGTTACTTTTAGGTTAAGTTAACTTTTTGAGCCACATTGATTTATGAAGGTAAAACTGAGCAAAAACAGTCATCATTGACAATAAATCAACATTGATAAAACAAAAGCAGAATGTCAGTAGTTGTAAAATTGATATCTCAATCAAAAATTCTTGCTAAAAACAACACAGCAGTGCAATAAAAATCTTCATGACGTATTTGATTAATAGGGTGTCATGGTATTTAAGGTCCTTACAGTATTTAAGGTCAACAGAGCCCATAATAAGCACAAAGATGTAGTGAAGTCACGCACTGAATGGGGTGGGGAGGGAAGGATTCCACCTCCCGAGACATGCCTCATGGGGACCTGTCAATCACCCGCTTAGCCACGCCCCAAAACTGACTGTAGCAACCGTTTGACCCCGCCCCCTGCTGGCCACCAGAGAGAGTGCAAGTATATGGTAGTGATAGTTTCTCCATTATTTCATTGAAAAAAAAAAGAGAAACAACAGCCAACAGTTCATGAAGAATCACATAATAGCTGAAAAATAATTTGTTTACCGTTTGTCTACATTTACACAAGATCGTCTCCTATTGTGCAGCTCACACACTGGTTTGGGGTAGCCGTGGTCCGCGATCGCCCCCGTGGAGGGTGGGTGGTGCCCATCACCCCCCCACCCCCTCGGCCATCTCTGCCTTTGCCCTTTCCTCAGTCGAGACCAAAACAGACACCAGCCACAGGTGGTCTCAGCGCTTTATTGGTTCTGACACACATCTCTTGCCTTAAGAGCTCGGAGAGACAATTAAAAATTCATTAGGACAATGAAATGAGAGCGGATAAAAAAGAAATAGCACAGACAACAATGCATAACCTTGCTGAGTCTCCAAAGTGCTCTGACCTATCATCTACAGTGTCTGTTGCTGGCGGCTGAACTGTGTGTGTGTGTGTCTGTGTGTGTGTGGTTAAATTGTGCTGTAACCAGAGATGCCGTCTAATAGAGAGATCGAGCTGCCTTGCTGCTAGCCTGAACACACGCACACAAAGGAGGGACATTATTCGCCGCCGCGCGTTGCTGATGCGCCTCCCTCCTCTTCCTCCTCCTCACACATTCAAACAGCCGACATCACCGGCTTTGTTTACTTGGAAATGTTCCTTTCAGCTGCTGTCCTGGGCTCATTTATTTGCCGCCTGTTGCGTTTTTTTGGACCACTTTTTGCCACATTCTCTTGAAAGCACTTTCAAGCTGTGAAACACACACTCATTCACACATATAGGCAGAGTGATACATACTGCAGGAAGCAAGCACTCCTCTCAGCACACACCGAGCTGCGCTACCTCGAGTGCACCCGGCACCAAAAGCTCTTTGCCGCTGCCTTTGAAGTGCCTACTTGGGCGCGTGAAATTATGCGTCGACCTCTGATAAACGTCCGCCAAGGTCTGAAACCCTGGTGACTTGTGGCAGTTTCTTTAGAGCAGGCGCGATTGACTACGTTGACATGCAGTGAATATTGGGGTTAAAGGGATAGTTCGGATTTTTTGACTTGAAGTTGTATGAGATCCTCACCATCAGTGTCGTTCATCAGCAGTGACTTTACCCCCACTGCGTCCCGTCAGTGGCCTTCCGGCCCCGTTTCATTGTTGCAGAAAGCAGTTCTGTCCATTTGCTGGGGTCATGGAGATAAAACGTTTTGCTCCAAGAAACGTGTGTTCAATTTGCATCACAAATTTTTGGCCAATGGATTACTCTTTTGAACGCATTAAATTTTTTGTCCATGCGACCCCAGCGAGACAGAACTACTTTCTGAAACACCGAAACTGGACCGGAACTCAGTCGACTTAAGCAGGTTTTTTTTGTCCCGACTTTCCCCCTTCCCGAAAAAGGAAGGCAAACGCCATACTTTTTTATGTTTTAAATGATTATCTTTTAAGAACTCATTTGACCTGATAATCAGCTCCGAAAAAGGGTCGGGGCAGAGAATTGTAAATATTATTTCTATTTTATTTACATTTTTACAACTTATTTTTGCTTTACTGAAAGGGATAAATAAAGTGTTATGATTCTGATTCTGTAATTACATTTCTAGGGGTGTCCTGATACACCTTTTTCACTTCCGATACGACACCGATATTGCAGCCTTGAGCATTGGCCAATACCTATATTGATCACATACCAATATCAGCACGAATCATACATACTTTTATTATATATAAAAACGTACCCATTTATTATTAACCAATGGCTTACATACATTTTAACCTTAAACATAAGAATATTCTACATGGAAGTGCTGGAGCGGAGTCTGGAATGCACTGCTTTTATCGGAGTGCTTATATGTATATATATCAGAGATTTTAGATGCAGGCCAATATAATCAAATACTCGTTTTTTTATTACTAATATTTAAAAAAAAAAATCTTCATGAATGAAACCGTTGAGTGCCGAATCATGGCTCCGTGAATCGTGACGTAGAACAGAATGTAGCCAATCGACAAGCCAGCTGACTTCTCGTACGTCCTCTTCCATGTTGCATTTCATCTTTTTGTTTGATCACATCTGGTCACGCGAGATTTCTGCCTTGAAGGACGAGATTCTACATCGCTGGTGGGACAGAGTCATGATGTGAGTGGTGTGCTGTGTTGAGATGATCGGAGCACAGTACCATCACACACAGTACCATCAAAACTGTTCAATGACCTGATTTTTTATCTTCATGTGTCAGGTCTCTAACAGATAAAACATCTCTTCAGGTTAGGAAAATCCTTATGTGTGTACCCCGCTTTGGATGCCACATTCACCTGACAAATCCACATCTGATTTTTCTATAGAAACACAAAACCCTTGAGAACGCACATCCTGTCCACTTTCATCAAATGTCATTTAATTTGTCTATACATCACCGTGGCTGCGTTCAGCCAACAATGCTACTGATGCGTCGGTGCATCAAAGAAGTGATTGTGTGAGATGGGAAGGTATAGCTGCTCGGCTGCCCTTGTCGAGTGTGTGAGTTGCTTAATCTTCCCCTTTAAGTGCATTTCTACTATTTACTTGTATCTACTTGTGTATTTTAAATATATTTTATGCTTCATTTTAGTTGCATTGCATTTTTTCATTGGGCATTTTGATAAATCAATATGAAATCACATTTCAACGATGAGCATGTGCAGTGTGAGCATATTTTTCTTCATTTAGTGCTGAAAAGATTACATTTTTTTCAATTTAGAAAGAATTTAGAAGACAGTTCCCACACCTAAAATATTACTTTTCTATATTCTGTTTTCATTTATAATACAGATATTTCAGTCCTCTGAAAAGCGTGCTCAATCTGTACATTTGGGTGCTTTATGTAACTTTTCGATTGTCCCCTATATAAAGTCTAGTCAGCCTGCTCACTCCCAGCTTGACTTATCAGAGAATGGAGTAAATATTCCAGCAGCAGAAAATGAAAAGCGGTCAATTGGTGTGGGGCTTTGAAATTGTTTTTTAATTGCCTACGATTCAGAAAACAATGACGGAGGTAGAATCAGTTGTCCCACTGATCAAATATTTTGGAATTAATTAATTCAGCCTAAACTGCACTAACAAAAGTTTATGCAAAAAAATTAAATAGATAAGTGAAACTTTGATGCTTTGAGTGGAATGGAATCCTTGCAGTAAATAAATTGACATATGCTGGAGAGCTGCCATCTCCCTGCAGCCAAATGATTATGTATATATATATATATATATATATATATATATTTTGTTTTTGCAGAAAGGCCAAGCAAGCACATGATCTTCCTCATTCATGAGTCTGTGCGATGATAATATGATTTAACTGTGAAGAAATGAATGATATAACACAGAAAGTGACTCATAGGGTTTTCTGTCACATACAGTCAACCACTCACCCGTCTCCCCCCCCCCTCTCTCTCTGTCATTTATCATCTATGTCGTTCGACCCTCCCCTCTCTCAGGCCGTTACATGTTCCTCGGCCGTGGTCACATGAGCAGGCAAGTGACAGATCTATTTCACGGCGTGACTGGCGATGGAGGATGCTTTTAACATTGGCTGTCAGCCTCTCGTCCCCCGCCATCGCGCCATAATGTCCACTCCGATTGCTGGAGCTCCTGGAGGACCAATTTGCCCGCTATCACGTCGGCAAACCCATATATTGCCCCACAGTTTCCAAGATGTATAGAGTTTTGTCATTCCAGCATTGCATGTCATTAATATTTAACTCGTGGCCTAAATTTTTTATATTTTTTAACAGGCACATGCCAAAAAAAAAGTCTGTTTATTTGCCATTTGCAAGGAGAGAAAACACTGATTAGATAATAATGAAGTTCACCAAAAAGGGCAATTGAAGAAACCTTACAGTAAGGAACAGTTGACTAAATAATTGGTAAATAAATGCATAAGAAAAACATTTTGGTCGGTTATTTTCTGAACCATCCACCCTCTTTAAATGTATGTATTTGGACAATCCTTCATTTGCATGATTTGTGTTAATGGAAAATCTATGTGATTTAGGTGAAGAATTATTGTAGGGATAAATATGTGTATGGATATGAAAATACCATCTTTGAGAGAAGGAAACTGTTTTCCCCTCATTGTGTGGTGTGTCATACATATAAATGCCCTCGAATTGGCTTGGTGGCATTACGGGGATTAGCCCGAAAATACAAATGGAGTTGAGTAAATTGCAATTAAAACAGAAAGTATATCCTCACAATCAGAGCTTCACAATCGTTCCTTTCACACAACAGACTGAGCATGCAGGCTGTTTGTCAAAAACAAAGATTTTCTCCTAAATTTGTTGAAAAGCCAGTATTTCGTTAATTAAACGTTTGCAGATATGTTCTTAAACTGATGAATCCAAATCTTCTCGTTAGTGCCAGGTGACTCTAATTAGCATAGGATGAGCAGAGGTCATTGCCCGGTCAATGCCTATATAAGGGCGTGAGGCGGAGTGCGCCACAGACACCAGAGAAACCAAACCGAGAGATGGTTTCATTTGTCTTTTAAGAGATGATAATGCTTTCAAAACTACTATTAGCAATAACAAAATGATTGTTATTCAAATCGTATAATGTTGTACAACTGTGGCTTTGAAGGAAACACTTTAAGCTCTCAAACGTGCCTCGATGGTGGCGCTTCGTAGGGGATGGTAGCGCTGCCTAGCTCCGCCTAGCTCCGCCTAGCTCAGTGTTTGGCAGACAGAGACTCTCCAAAAGTCTGTTCCAACCAAGAAATCACTTTTTAGTTACCAGGAGTGGCGAAGTCCTGCCTTTCCATTTCCAGTACATTGGTCCTCAAAAAACGCATTTTTATGAAAGAGAATCAATGAGGAGATAACAATAATTTTTGTCCCGTTTGAATTGTGCCATGGATTTCACATATGTTATTTGTTGTTTTTAAAGATAATTTTTCATTGATGACTACAATTTGGGCGAAGAAGTTTGATGTTAGGTTTTGTGTGAAGCTGCTTTGTGAAGTACAGCTCTCCGTTGTTCTCGACGCGAACGATATATATTAACCCAGGGGCGGAAATCCCGGAAAATTTAAGCAGGCAAGCAATCCTGTCACGCACGGATGAGCAACTGATGTTTAAAAACCAGTGAGTCCTTTATCACACCGCTTGTTCAACAAGCACAATGTTGTAACATGAAAAGGGACATTTATCCTGCCTTATCTGAAATCAGCCTCTTTTGTTATCAGCATGCCGGTCTGCCTAGCTTACCATCGCCTCAGACAAGTATGTAGATTAGCTGCAGTGACAGAGGGGACACAGAGCGACACAGAAAAGCCCCTTTCACACTGCATGAAGTCACGGGAGTTCAGTGACTAACTCGGTTCGGCTACACTGTAATAGGTGATGACGTCACGCGCCGTAGAAAAGAGAGAGGACATTTAGGACTGAGGAAAGGGGAGGAAATACAGAGGACAGGAATTTATAAGACCTCTGTTAAAATCATATATTAGCCCAATTCATATTATACTCACATTTTAGATTTGTTTCTAGAGAGATTTCGAGATTTTAAAATAAATATAAGCCTAGGTATTTTTAATTTGAATTGGAAGCCAGATTTTTTTAGAACTATATTTTGTAGGCGTGGAGTTATCACCATGACTTAGGCCTAGATGTTCAGTTTGACAGACATATAATTTCTTTTAATGTCAAAGATTGTTATGCTTCTTT
>CAESWR010001421.1:2451-38756 GCA_903171835.1 Mullus surmuletus | reverse complement strand
GTGACCTCATCCTGATTTGAAGACAAACATCTCTCTGATTGGTCCAGCTCACAGCCAGCAGCCTCCATGGACTTTTCATCTTCACACTCTTC
Organism: Mullus surmuletus; assembly: GCA_903171835.1. Classification (NCBI taxonomy): domain Eukaryota; kingdom Metazoa; phylum Chordata; class Actinopteri; order Syngnathiformes; family Mullidae; genus Mullus; species Mullus surmuletus. The sequence continues at coordinate 38,664 of CAESWR010001421.1, read as the reverse complement.
AACTCTTTGAGGAAGGCAGATCTTTGGATTGACAGAGCGATTTTTCTAAGCCAGAGGAGGTTGAAGGAGACTTTTGAAGCTGCACACATTGATACATTGACACTTCATGCATGACAGCTGGTTAGGGTTAGGGCTTGTTAGCTCAGCCCACCTCAGCTGGTTGCCATGAACCTGTGCAGCTGCTGCATTGCTGGAGGATTATTGTGGCTCTGCTGCTGTTATATCAAGTTCTATATTTTTCAAGGTTGGAGCCTCGAGTGTTTCATGTCTTCAGAGGGTTTTTCAGCGGAGCTTGTGGTTGCTTTTGGTGTCGGTTGAATTTGCATGTGTTAGAAACTGGAGCGTCAATCAGTTGTTTTATAAAACTCCAATAAAAGCCGAGGCTTTAAGCAGCTAAACTCTGACATCAGCAGTGTTTGTGGAGTTTCAGGTGGAGATTCTTCTTCTGCCTCCTTCTTGTCGTCTGGCAAATTTGCCTTGAGGAAGACGAGGGATCTTTTGCTTAGGGCGATTTCTTCTCTCTGCGATGATGATTCCAGTCTTGGAGAATCTTCTCTCTGAGGGAGCTGATGTTGCCACGAGGCAAAGCTTCTCAGCCATGATGTTGCTAAGGGGGGCTACACGGGGGCCCGACTTCTCCTCTACTTGAGAGGAGCTTGGTTCCTTGGAACAAGAGGCTCCTCTTGGTGAGCCTGCACCTTCATGACACCGTCTGCTGGGGCGTTCCTGGCTGACCCTGTTCCAGCTTCCTGCGCACAGGGCCGGGACATATAATCACTTTAGAAGCAGATGGAGATGTTGGACTGACGCTGCCCTGGATTTAGAGAAGAACATGTGATGGATTTCTGCCAGCCGTACTTGCTGATGGAAATGGCTCCAAGGGAAGAAGATGCTGGTGCAGCACTGGCTGCTCCTTCCTCTTGGAGCGGCTGCTGGATGGCTTCACTGCTGCTTGGAGAGACTCGTGCTGCTGCAGCTGATGTTCTCCGGAAAGTCTCGTATGCAGTTCTGCCATCCGTCAATGCCGTCCTTTTGGATCTTGGGTGGAGCAGCAGCATCAGCGAGGCTGTGGTTGGATTCCGTTCTGTGGAGTCGAACCGACATGTTTGAGCAAAGCCAGTCCACCTTGTCTTCTGCTGCCTGTGTTGTTGCCCTTCCAGGGAGATGGTTAGTGTCTCTCTGCAGCCCCCTGGCCAGCGGTACCACCATGGAGGCATCACGCAGCCAGTGAGAAAAGCATCTTCTTATCAGAGTCCTACATTTATCAGATTACACCACCAACATTCATTGCACAGCTCTCTATTATGGTCTCCAATAGTCATTATTTAGTATAAACTAATTTGCATGCATAGAAATGCTATGGAAAAGCGTTTCTCAACCGAGGGTCCGTGGACCCCTAGTGATCCGTGGTGTAATTGCAAGGGGTCCATGAAAGTCAAATATCCTTTAAAAAAGATCCTATGACTTTTATAGAAACAGGATTATTTTAGTCAAATGTGAATGAGACCTTTATCTACCTGAAGTGCAGAGGGAGACGGGACTTTATAACTCTCATTACATTTCCTTCACAAGTGTCATCTGTTGTGTTTTAATAAGAGATCTCGCTCCTGTTTGCGTTGTTCAAAGTTACTGTTTCAGTGGGCATTCACCATTCATTTCTGAATAATGCTCTTATTCTCCAACATCTGCAGGAAGGTGTTGTGGGAAAAGTCAGCAATTGCAATTAAGTATATCGTAAATAAAGCTCTCATTTTTGCAATTGTAGTGAGTTTTGCCTTTCCTCATGTTTAACGCTACATTCCTCGGGATTAAGACAACCATGATCACAGAGGACAGACTGTGAGACCTGGCCATTCTTCTCCTATTTGGAATCAACATCTCCACCAAATCTTCCACCAAAGACAACTTGTTTTCCCCACCAAGGAATAAAGATGTCAGCATGAGCCTCGCCAGATCAGCTAGAGGTTCCTCGGACCAGCAATAAAGAGCACTGGACTGGACACGGAGGTCAAGAATTGACCTTTCATATAAACACAATCTTTCCAGGCCCGAGAAAGATCAGGTTTGGAACAACAAACCTTCCTTTCAAGCCAAGGAAGCAACACCAGACCTCGGTCGTAAACCGGGACAAAGGAATGGACATCACATTTACACACCAATGAAATCTAGCTGAATAAAATATGTAATCGCCTGGATTCAACTTTAACCTTAACCATTTCACCACACCGATGAATTTCGTCCAACTCCGGTTGTTCTACGACATTCGTTGGCTAAATTCTTAATTTTCTGATTTAATTAGCTGGTCACACGAAGAGTCACACTGACCCCCGATGACCAACAATAATAACTGTGAAGACACTCTTTCTACATGCAGATGCCAATTCACCCTCAAATAGACATGTGACTTATAATCGTACTTACGTATTTAAAGGGTATAATCTATAATCTTGTGGTTTAGATTCTATAGATATGTTACGCTGCAGAAAATGTCCAAATTTTACATGCATTGATGATTATTGTCATGTAGTCAAATCGAGGCACGTTCCCTTTTTGATATTCATCATTTATTAATTCAGCAACCGGAGAATATCGATAAGGAAGTGTTTTGTAAGAATAACATCAGTGAAATGTGGATAATCTGAATTTCTTGGAGACAAAGGAAATCAAATGTATTGAACATTCTGGTTTTGGCAGGTTTTTCCATGTCTCCCCCTTTTCCTTTCCCCATCCTCTTGCTGCCATAAAATCTGCAACTCTCCAATGAGACGCTCTTCCTGCTACACGCCCAACTAGAATAAAAACACACGCGCATCCTTTGTTCTCGTTCTCGTAGCTTTTACTCTTTTTACACGCTTTTTCTCTCTTTTTGCTCTTTTAGCTCTTAGTTTTTCTCTCTTTTACTTACGCTCTTAGAGTCTATCCTTAGCCTTAACTTTTCCACTTTATTTTGGCTTCCTTTTTGTCGACATACTGGTGTCATCCAGGTTAACTTTACACCGCTTGCAAGTCTTCGAAATTTCTACTGGAAGCTTGAAGCAACTTCTTTGCTGTTCCCAGTTTTAATCCAGAGTTGTTTTTTCGTGGCCTTCGCTTCACTTTGCGGCCTACTTTTGGTATTTTGACTTTTGTTACAAAGATCGCGAAGACTTTGTAACTCTTAATTTTACCTCACCTAGTATTTTATATTCTTTTCCCCTGTCAATACGCGTAAACAGGAGGAACATTTTTCCAGATCCCTTTTAATATTTTTATTTGACTTTTGAGAACCTTCAACGTTCAAAACTCAAGTCTGAGTTTGAAGAAGCTGAGAATAAGATCTACTGGCCAGGGAGATTTTTTTCATTTTTATTCAAATTAAGAACCGAGCAGATTTTTCATCAGCTGAGTTTTGTACCCGACGTTTCTGCGGACATCACCGTATCCTGAAACACATCAGGATTTTTGGAGCTACGACGTGGACTTCCTGACATCGCTGACGTCACCAGAACCTCGGAGAGCCAACCTCGCCGACGTTACTAGATTCAACAGCCCGTAAGACGATCCTTTGGAGCTCCAACGCAAACGTCATCTTTGGTACAAAGAAAGACCTCCAACTCCACACCACAGTGATATTGAGTTGATGCTGATAGGGAATTAATAATTCACATAATTTCTCAACCAAGCCGTTTTCAAAGAGATTTTAGATAAATTCTTTTATTTTGACTTGATTTTTATTTGATTTAATTTGTCTTTTAAGAGAAGAATTTGAAGGTGTCTGTTTTATCTGTGATGCAGCCGCGCCTCTCTGTCTGCACTCACTGCTCCGCCTCCAGCATGTCCCGCCCACAGCATCGTCTGATTGGTTCAGGCAGAGCCACGGCTCAGCTGACAGCCAATCAGCACTGAGAGCTGTGCGTGCACCGTGCTCATACACAGCGGAGAGGAGAGCAAGTGTTGGCGAGTGGAGAAGCCCCAGACTCTCCCAAAGTAGCTCTTCAACACCCACAGCCGGGGGAAGTGGGGGGGGGCTACTGCTACTTTTCTGCACATCTCACACAACTTCATGTCCAAAAGTGCCAAGTGTCCCTTTAAGCGCAAGTGACGTAGCAGCCTGGTTTAGAACTACAGGGTTCCTGCCATCACATGTTGTTACAATATCACATTTACTCAATCAAATCCACCTCAGGCTTCACAGACTCTGTCAGCAACCAAACATGAGGACACCAGCATCTGTCAGCAACGCTCATCTTCAGTGGATTCAGAGGAGAAGCTGCAGACCCTGGGAGCTCCCTGCTCTTTGAGGAACCATCTCTTTCACCAGCTTGTTATGAAGAATGTACACAAAACGCAGGACAACTACTTAATGTAAAGAACAGGTTTATTAAAAGGTACAATCGATTTAATCAACACACCTTCAATATCCCTGATTTCCACAATCTAATCTACATTAATAAACAATCAACAATCAATTAAAATGTGTGCGTATGTGTGCGTGTGTGTGCGTGTGTGCGTGTGTGTGTGACGGTTACCGACGAGGCTCAGGGCAGCACGTGTGTGTGAAAAGGGGAGGAGCATGAGAGAAGGTGTCTCTTCTGTACCGCTCCCCTTTTGGAGGTGGGGTCTCGCTGCAGCGAGATTTGAATGGGGAAGGAAGTCTCGTCCGTGCGGCGGCGAGATCTTGAATCGATCCGCTTGTAAAAAAAACATGTAAACACAGTCACAAACACTAGCTCTGCCCAAACATAAGCCTCTTACTGTATGAATGGGGGAGCTGGCTACTCGATCTAGCTCCGCAGAGCGGGAGAGTCGAGTCTTCGTCTCCTGACGGGATTGGCTGCGGTCTTTGTTGTGTTTAACGGGCGCAGCGGAAAGTGAAGCTCGTGTCCCTTCCGTTGCGTCGCCTCCTGGCGGAAAACGTTGTCGGTCTTCGTTCTTCTGTGACAGGAGCAGCAAACGGGGAGCTTGTGTCCGGTCCGGCTCGGCCGCTCGGTGCAGTCCATTGCGTCGCCTCTTGGCGGAATACGGAACAATCGGAGCTTTCTCGCCCAGCTTTGCAGGGCGGAGACGTCCGTTAAGTCGCCTTCTGGATGGGTGCGCTGGCTGGTCCTGATCCTTGTTAGAAGGAGCAGCGCGTCAACTTTCCTCAAACAGGCGGATCTTTTTCCTCCCTTGCGGCATTTTGACTCGCTCACACGGAGGGAGAAAGGAGGGGAAACGGCGCTTCTTCGTAGCGCGGCAGGATGCTTGGTGCTCTTAGCATGGTGAGGTCTCGGCTGTTTACCAGGTAAGTGGCTGTCTCCTTATGATGCAATACTGCTTCGGCGGTGGAACACGTGATGCAGGAATGGTGGAATACCTGGCGATGATCCTCATGGCAGTTGCAGTATCTCAGAATGCATCGGAGCCACGCCAGTGACGTCACTCTTCCTCGACGGATAGCGTCCAGCATGCCCCGTCACCCAGGCTGCAGACGGTCCGCTCGTACCCCTCCAAATTGACTCGCCACTCTCGAGACATGGAGCAGCGGCTGACAGAAAAGGCCGCTCCGTCCACGCCGCTGGTGGACCTGTCCGCCTCGGCGATGCCTCTGGTGGACCTGTCGCCCTCGGAGCTGTCGGCCGTCCTCCTCGCACCCGCGCCGTCGACTCAGGCGCCTTGGAAGCGGACCCAGCCTAGGAGCGAGGGCGAGGGTGAGGAGGACCCCGTCTCTGCTCATGCCTGCCAGGACGGCCAACGCCGTCCAGTCCACCATCTGCTTTTCAGAACCGGGGAGGCTGGGAGATGCCTCTAAGCAGGGCGACCAGGCACATCAACACCTTCAACAAACTGAGAGACTGGAGCCTCAGTGTGTGAACAAAAAGTGGCTCATTGTCAGTGCGTCTAACCTGTCCAGGTTCCCACCTTTCCAGGTCCCTGACCTCCAGGTGGACAGCTATCCTTCCGCCACCTTCTGCCATGCCGACGGCATCCTCCTCAAGACCATGGCCTCGGACTCGGTGGAGCTGGTCGTCCGGTCTCTGGGACTCAACAACAGACCTGAAAGCCCTGTTCTAACACCTAGGTTTGTCCCAATGGTAACACAGACACACGCACACACACACAGTGACACACACTCCCAAATACACACACGCTATGCCAGGTACACACACACATACAAACGCACACACATAAACACATGCACATACAATCAAGGACAAGTACACACAAATGTGCACCCACAGACAAACACACACACACACACACAGAATGACACACAGAGCGACACACAAACACTGACAGGCACACACAACCAGCGTGACACACACAAACATAGTAACACACACAAACACACACGCACACAAAGACACAGAGCGACACACAAATGCGTGCACAGACAGAGCAACACACACACCCACACAATGACATGCAGACACACACAATGAAAGGCGCACACACATGCACACACTCACTCACACAAACACACACACACACACACACACAATGACATGCACACACACACAATGAAAGGCGCACACACACACACACTCACACACACACTGAGGAGCCAGGCGTCCAGAGTGAGAATCCAGGGTAGGGAGTGTGTGTGAAGGTGGTGTAGAAGGTGTGTAAGTGTGTGAGTGTGTGAGAGGAGGAGACACTGTAGAAGCTCACAGTTCCAGCAGGAAAGTCAACAAACACTGCTGCTCTGTGAGAGACTTCAGGGAGACGGAGGAGTGTTTTTCTGTTATTGTGTCTGACATGGTAACCAACACCATCAGAGCAGCTCAGACTCCAGGACTGATGGTTCCATCCAAACACACAGTCATCACCACCTCCTTTCCTGCTGATTTCTCTGTAACTCACTGATATAGAAACACTTCCTCTCCACTCCACCTCCCAGTAACAGCGACCAGTCAAACCAGTTCCACACAGCAGCTGAGGCTTCTGGTCAAATCTGTGAGGATGATCAGGATACGACTGCTTCTTCTCCACACGTGTCACCTTCCTGTTGTTGTCACACAGCTGGAGGAGTGTGTTCACTGTGCGTGTGTCCAGTGTGAGTGGGCAGCAATCTGATGGAGACAAGAAGACACAACACACACACATCATCATCTGAGGCCTTCAGCTGTGTGTGTGTGTGTGTGTGTGTGTGTGTCCAGTGTTGGGGTGGAGGAGCTGCTCTGTCAGTGGCAGATGTTGTGTCCACCAAAGTCTTCAATGTTCCTCAGGCATGAAGGCAGCCATCCTCATGTTTGTGGATAGCAGGGCTAAGGTTAGCCAGCTGCTGGAGGAAGGAGGCCTCATTCAGGACACCTTCACTACCGTCTCCCCCCTCACTGACCCACACGCTGAGCTCAGCATCTCCATCACCATGGCAACCGCCACCGCTAAAGAGCAGGGCGTGGCAGCGGAACCACCAGCAATGGATGAAGCTCACAGTCTGACTGTGAGGGACAAACAGAAGAACAAACTATGGAGGAGATCAAAGCTGGAAGAACTAAGAAGAAGGAAAGGAAAAGGCTGGTCCCTGAGGAGACGATGGAGGAGGACATGTCTGATGATCACCTGATGGACGTCTCTTAAGAAGCAGAGAAAGCAGTGAAGGTGCGAGCTGATCCAGAGAGTGATCTCTCTCAGTCTCAGGACAACACCTCTCCTCTTCACTCTCCACACTCATCACATCCTTCCTTTTTGAAGCTCATTGTTTCTTCCAACCTTCTCTTTGACTGCTGATGAAGTTGTTGCTGCTGCTTTGTTCCATGTTGAAGCTGTGCTTGAAAAGGTGGAAGCTGTGTTTTTAAATGTCTCTGGACGTTGGATGGATGAAGGACGGCGTTTAGAAACATTGGAAGTGATTGTGTGTCAGAGTGTGGCGATGATGGTCAGATGTTTTGAGGGGGGGGATTATAACTGCACTGAGAATCCTCAGCTGGACAAGAAGCCTCCTGAGCTTCACGCAGCTTCAGCCCACACGCTCAGACAGCTGACAGAGAGTCAGCAGCTGTCTGACATGTGGAGGCTTTTCAACACACAGCAAAGACTTGGGAATGTTTGACCCTCAGCCACACTGGAGCGCTTCCATTGCTTTCAACACCAGTCAAAGATCTTTCATCCCGAGGCTTTCAGTCTTCATCATCTTGTCTCCTGTCATGTTCTGATCACAAACCTTTGTTCAAAGACGCCCACTGGCATTTGTGTCACTGCCCATTGAAATGTCCAGGCTTTGAGAAAGTCTTTGAAGCTGCTGTGTTTCTCCCACAGAGAGAGCAGGCCTGCCTTCACCAGCAGACAGCAGTGGTGCATTGTGGGAAGGCACAGATGAAGCAGCTTTGTTTGCCCGCTCTGTGAGGGATTTGGAGAGGCAGGTGGACACATAGCTGGGAGGATTCCCTCAAAAAGGTCTCCCAAAATTCTCCCAAAAATGTCCTTCAGAGGTTCAACCTCAATGGGCAACAGTTTGGTCTCCTCAGACCAAGGAAGGTTGGAGCTTCCCAGCTGGGCTGCAGAGACCATGGCAGACAGACCACAGACTGCGGTGGTCCTCACACTGGCCACAGCTGTCAAGTCTGCCGTTTTGGCGGGAAACAACGGCGTTTGACTCATCTTTGCCACTGTCCTCCCATTGAGTTTCCCCTCAATCTCCCCTATTATCACATGATTGAGAAGAAGAATCCTCTGCCTCTGTGACGAGCCTCGTGAGAAGGCGGGAACAAACCCGGAACAACAAAGCAGAGCCAGATGGATGGATGTGAAGAAGATGGAGAGGGCCTTCCTGCCAAACAAAGCAGGATGTGATGTAAATATGAGGACCAATGGGACAGTGAATGGACTCTCCTAAAGAGAAGCAGGATGGGGCTCAGTCAGGCCTTTGGTAAGGTTTGTAAGTGTGCTTTGAGCGTCTCCCTCGGGGGAAGGAACCATGTCAGTCAGCATGAAAACTCCGCCAAGCACAAGCCCTGGCTGGAGGCACAGAAACACGCCAAGGCCTTGTCAGCATTGGAGACTAGAAACAGCAGCCAGTCAGAGCAGCTCACAAATGCCCAGGTTCAAATGTCAAAGCTGTGAGCTAAAAACGCTGCTTCCACCTTCTGTGAGCTCTTCAACACGTGTGGAGCTGAGATGCTCCCGGACTCTGCTGTCACACACACACACTCAGCGGGGAAAACAGAGGCTACGCTGAAATAAACAGTCAATGTGGAATGAGAATAAAATGAATGAGAATAAGCTGTTCCACTCGAGGGCCCATCAGGGAAGTGCCTTTACAGCATGCTGGGTAAAACCATCAACCCCCCTCCAGACAGCAGTGGAGGTGGCTGTACAAGCCCCCACTCTCCAAAGCACACGCTGCCCCCCACTGGAGGCTTCTGCTCCTCCACACCATCATCCCGGCCAACTCCTCTGTGTCCACATCAATGAAGCAGCAGAGAAGTGTCCCTGCTGCCACCAAAGAGAGGCCATTTCTCACTGCTGGCATCAACCTCAGCCTCCTTCACCCTCTTTCTGGATTCTACTGCTTCTTCTTACAACGTGTGCAGACTTTCTTTAGCAAACAGCTTTTCATTCTGGCTTTAAACACACAAAAACACAAGTGGCAGCTTTGACACTTTGTTTGAGGACAGACCAAGATGGTTGTGTATTTGAGCCAGAAGAAAAAGGTGGAGGAGGGTTTTAACGTGATGGAGTCTAAACTCATTGATCTGAACTTTGACAGAGCAGCCGCAGATCTGGACTCTTTTCAGCAGCTTTGGTGTTTCAATCACGTCCTCTGCAGTTTGGAGATGCTCTCACCTCAATCAATTACTCATTGACATATTGATTCTTTTTTTGTTTTTTGTACTTGGTGTGTTTGATATACAAGTTGTTGTTATGATGATTTTGGGAGAGCGGCCTACTTTGGCTCTGCCTACTTTGCTCCTGTTCCTGATGCATTTAACATCTGATCACTTCGATGGCCGACAAGGACCAAACGCGCTGCAGTGGGAAAACATCTGCAAGTACAGAAACGCTGCAAATACACAAACTGAAATACAAGTGTAAACCAGGTGTAAAAACACCAACGCCGTGAAAATTAAAAAACCTGATGCAAGAAACAAAAACAAATGCATCGTCACCTTCTGAGCTGCAAACAGAGAAACGATGCAAAGCACAACACGAGAGGGCAACCAAGAGGGCTCCTCCAGAATAAAAACGCTGCCAAATGTGATTTTCATGTGATTATTTTTTCCACCAATCTCTAGTCCATAAATATATCACTTTACAACGCTGCACGTTACATGTGATGCCTGTTAATGACAGCAGTTCACTTATAAGCAGTGACGTGTGATCTCCGGTTTGTGTCGCTGCATCAAGAGGGAGTGAAGAATATAAATACTCACCTCATATATTTATCTTTTTGTTAGGGCCCGAGCCGACAGCAACGCTGTGCGGCGAAGCCCTATTGTAATCCGAATGAATCTTCATTAATATTATTATTATTTTTACGGAATGGTGATTTAAGCATACTCCACGACTTTCTACCGGCAAGAAATTTTGCAGGCAGGTCAGGTGCAGCACGAGATTTTAACGAGATTTTAAAGTGACCTAAAAAAGGCGTTTGGAAAGTGCTCGCTAGCGCCCCCTACAGAGCGCCACGAACGTCGACTTTCTCGTAGCTGCATGAAATTTTACACGCACGTGTATCTCAACGAGATCTTTGATTTTGCGCACTTGGACTTTTTTCTCAGACGCACGGTTAAAAAGTTATTCCACTTTTTATGGCCTACTTTGCAGATTTGCACACGTAATGCCAAACACATGTAGTTTTACAAATTTCCTCCAATTTGCACCAAATTCGCTCAGGTCAATCAAAACCCCTGGAGACACAAAAGTTTTCCAAAGGTTTTGCTGAAAAATGACATTTCTGTTCTCTAGAGGCTGCCAAAGTTGAACAAGGTTACCAAAAATGTCAAATTCTTGTAGCTGAGCCATATTTCTCTCTAGCGGCCTCAAAGCTTCTAGGATGATGTGGCATCCAGCCCAGAATACATTTATTATTTTATTTCATTTTTTTGGCATTGCGTCTCAGGCTGGCGCTAGAAAAGGACATAATGGACGTTTGGAGATCACTCTGGGGCTATGTTTCACCAACCGGCCTCAAACCAAGCCCAGAATACTGAAAACACTTTGAAGTTGCCGCACGATTCATATTTTGACTCCTCCCCAAAGGGCGTGGCCATGGCGGCGCAGCAAAGTCGAGGGTTGTTTCGTGATGAGTATTTCGAGCGTTGTTCGGCCGTACATGTCCCGATGATAACAGTCCGGCCTCGCATGGATTGATACCAAATTTGACTCTATATGTGAAAGCGCCACCTAGTGGCAACAAAAGGAATGCTATCATTTTTAGGCCTATAAATCCTACATAGTTGATGAGATGGAGTTGAAATTAGTACAGGAGGGCTGTATCCCCTCCATGAAACCACAGTATGATTTTTGTGAGGTTTCCTCAAACGGCGCCAAGATGGCTGTCAGCCAAACACCACAAAACAGGAAGTGAACGGAATTTGCTAGGATTGCTGCAGACTTATGAAAATTGGTATACGTATCAAAGGGGCTGTGAAAATCACAGGTTATCATTTTTATTGTGACATGACTCAAAACGGCTCAGTAGCGCCCCCTAGAATATTTCAAACGTGTAGCCCCGCCCCTGTGTTGGACCCAAAGCTATGAAATTGAGAGGATTAATGAAGACCACCAAGATGAACAAAAAAGCCTGTTGGACTAATGGGCCCTGCCCAAAAGGAAGTCCGCCATTTTGAATTGAAAATCGCACCTTCTGTGATTTTGCATGCATGGTAAATGAAAAAACTCCTCCTAGAGATTTAAATATGTCAGGTTGTTATTTCTTCCACAAGTACAAATGACAGTTTCGCTTAAAATGTATCAAAAGAATTATGCCACATCAAAGGGGCGTGGCCTCAGCTAAGGTGTCTTTCTTGCAGCTGTTAAACTTCACCAAACAGCTCCAAGATGAAAAGGAGGAGGAGTCTCCATCTTTCTGAGTCATATAGGAAACACCCTGAAGATGAATCCTTGTGAAAGGCTTATTTGTACATCAAAGGGCGTGGCCATGGCAACGCAGCAAAATTGGGGGGACGATGTGTGTTATTTTTTGACATTTTAAAATTTAATAATTTGATCTAACTTGATCTGATCTTCACTAAATTCTAGACTCTTATTCACAATCGGACCCCAACAGATTTATGTAATAACATTCTGAATATTTCAGAGCGCCACCTAGTGGCAACAGGAAATGCATCTACGTCTATATAACCTACTGTGTTGTAGCAAAGCTGCTCAAATCTGTTGAGGATAGATATTAGTTGTTGTTAAAGCCTTGTTTTAGAGTTCATGAGGCGCCAAGATGACAACCGTTTGTAGAGTGCCTGTGTGTCTGTTAGAAATGCATTACTTTTTCTTATGTGTGTGTGTCCATCCCTTTCATGTCCTGTGTGGATCGACAGTTAATATGATATTATTAGTACTTGATTATCAAAAGTGTTCGGCTAAGTGGAAGGCCGTGGCCGTGGCCGTGGCAACCCCTCAAGTTTTGTACTTTTTCAAGGATGGGAAACAACTCAAAGCCTTGCAATTGCAGTGACAGGCGATCGCCACACAGGGCGAAGGCCGAATGGCCAACGGCCGCAAGGGGAGGCTGTTGCAAGGGGAGGCGGTGCGACACAGCTCGGGGCTGCCAGTGCCCCGTGGGGCCCTAGTTATTTTTATCTTATTATTTACGTAAATATAATCAAATCAATTCAATTGTTTGAAGCCAAACTCCAGTCAGCTGTCTCCTCTCCTCCGCCTGTCTCTGCATTGAGCTGTGATGCTGAGAGCGCCCCCTGCAGGTTTGGTCAACTTCCATTGTGGCCACTGGTTTTGCAGCGTTTTATTTTGGAGCTGCTTTATTGGTTTGCATCGTGTTGTGCTTTGCATCGTTGCTCTGTTTGCAGCTCAGAAGGTGATGATGCATTTGTTTTTGTTTCCTGCATCACCTTTTTTCATTTGCACTACGTTCGTCCTTTTACACCTCGTTTACGCTTGTGTTTGAGTTTGTGTATTTGCAGCAGATTTGGTCCTTGTCGGCCACCGTAGATCGCCTCATGATGGGTCTCTTGTTTTTCTCTGCATGATGTGGATCATCTGGACTGAACACTGAGGGCCAGGGTTTAAGATCAGGTGCGCTAGTTAAAAAAACAGACTTTGCATGAATCTGATGTGCGTTTTATATCAATGTGTTGATATATTTTTGTAGCAGGGATGGTTTGGTTCCATGGACACGCGGCACACTTTGCCAGAGCTGAATGCGGCAGCGCACGCTGTCACATGACTGACAAAGTGGAGCCACGCTGCAGAGCCTTTAGCTCTTTGACATCTAAAAAGGTGTGTGTGTGTGTGTGTGTGTGTGTGTGTGTGTGTGCGTGTGTGTGTGTGTGAACAGCCCCGCCTCCCTGCTCTCCACTGGAGGTCAGACGGTTGTGTGTCTCATTCATACTGAAAATATCTTACACACAGATGATACTTTCCAATAACTTTCATCTTGTAACTATTTTTTTCTTTCCACAGATGGGAGTCGGAGACCACTGTTTTATATGGTTGTTCTTTGTACATGGGCCGACTGACAGGAGTTAATGTGTTTACTGAAACCTTCACTTATGTCGTTTGTTACTAAAAAAGAAAAACAAATGATGGTCAATGATCGATGATCTCTCTGCTGTTCAGTGTTTCCAGAAGATTAGTGAGTGAAGATGGTGATGATGAAGAGTTGAGTGGTAAAAACATTTGATGACCAGTAAAATGTTGGACCTACCAGTCATTGGCAGGTTGGTCAGAGATTTCATTGTAAACTCTGCTGAGGCGTCTGATTTCAATAACAAAAGATAAGAACAAATACATGTAAAGAGAGCTCAGCTCATATTCAGTGTGAAAGGGCCACGTTACGTCATCAGCTAAATGACTGGGTTAAGGTGGGTCAGGTGAAGCCTTTCACACTGCCCAGATGACCCACGTCATTCCAGGTTCACCCTCAGGCAGCGAGAACGCAGCTCCACTTTCTCTCTTTGTTGTGCTTGTTGTTGTTGTTACACCTACAAACGTAGAATCAAATGTCAACATATTTGTTGCTTCAATCTTATTTTCAACACAGAACATAATAATATATGAAATATGTTTTCCAGACAGGATGAATTATGGGATGTAACTCAGGTTCGAGGTTGAAATGATGGGCGCCAGGCTCCGCCCCCTCTCCGACCTCCTCTTTCCTCTCTCCATATTGATCAATTGTACAATCAATATTGATCTTTGACAGATCACTCACAGTCCCAGACTCCACTGATTCATCTCAGTTCTCATCATTATCATGAGCTTAGTATTATTTATGACCTACATGGACCTTCTTCTTCTGTTGTTCCTTGAATGTAACATGAACAAAATGTGCAATAAATAGACCAAAGCTGCTCTGCAGACTCCAAAGTCTTTGTAGAACCTTTGAGACTGCTTTCAGAAGCATCAGTGCTCTGCAGAACCTCTGGACCTCTGCCTCCATCAGTGAGAGAACATGGAGCCAATCTGTCCTTCAACTGGCTCAGTGAGCTGTCAATCAATAGCTGGAGGTTGCATGGCAACAGCAGCTGTGAGAGGAGAACATGGAACACAAGACATCTACAGAGAAACACTCTCAGCTTCATGTTTCAGGAGAAGCTGAGCTTCATAAACCAGATGAGATCCACACTTACACTTCCTCGGTCCAGGTTGTAACCTCTGCTCTCCACCGTGGTCCATCCTGGAGGAAGAAACACAGTCAGAGTGAGTTTCTAAGTGAAGCAGAGTTCCTCCGTTTGTGGCTGTGACACAGATCATCTGTCTCCACTGTCTCCTTCATGGTGTCCCTGGTGGCAGGCTCGGCCTGCCCCGCAGCCTCACGAGCGCTGCCCTCTACGGGACAAGTAACACCCTGCGGCTACCCTTCAAAGGCCTCACCGAAGAGTTTAAGGTAGCAAGAACAAGAGAGGCCCTTCAATACAGGGACTCCAGGGACGCCAAGGTATCATCAGCTGGCATCGAAGTAAGGACTGGGAGAAAGCGGAGAGCAGAGAGAGCAGTGGAGGTGGCAGAATCACGCCTGAGGCGGAAGGCACTGGTAAGGGTCCCAGCAACAGGAAGAGCAGGCTTGGGCTACTTCCCGGGCACCCAGGTTGACAAAGTCAGTGGGAAGGAGAGACACCATCTTCTCCAGGAAGAGGTCCGAGCAGGTGTGGAGGAGTAGCGAGTGAGCAGGGCTGCTGGACTCCAGCAACAGGGGGCATGGACCAGATGGGAGAGTGTGAGGCAGCGTAAGGTGACCTGGGCGAACATCATGCAGGCGGATTTCCACCGCATCCGGTTCCTGGTACAGGCAGTCTACGATGTCCTGCCGAGCCCAACAAATCTCCATGTCTGGGGGAAGAGCGAGACACCTGCGTGTCCCCTTTGCTCCAAGAGGGGCTCATTAGAACATGTCCTCAGCGGCTGCACTACAGCCCTGGCTGATGGTCGCTATCATGGCGCCATGACCAGGTGCTCAAAGCAGTCGCTGAAACCATAGCCACAGCCATCCAGACCAGCAAGCACCATCATGCCCCAAAGGCAATCCCCTTCATCAGGGCTGGAGAGAAGCCACGATCACGCACCCAGACAGCAGCGGGCCTCCTCCACACAGCCCATGATTGGCAGCTTCAGGTCAACCTTTTGAAGCAGCAACGTTTCCCACAGCACATCGTAACAACATCTCTCCGGCCAGACTTGATCATCACCTCCAAGATGTCGAAACATCTGATCATGCTGGAACTAACCGTGCCCTGGGAAGACCGTATTGAAGAGGCTAATGAGCGGAAACGGGCCAAATACCAGGAACTGGTGGACGTGTGCAGGGGCAAGGCATGGAGAACACTCTACAAGCTATAGAGATAGGGTGCAGAGGCTTTGCAGGACGCTCATTCTGCAAAGTCCTCTGCCGGCTGGGTGTCACAGGAGCAGCTAAGAAGAGGGCCATCAGGGCTGCTTGTGAAGCCGCAGAGAAAGCCACTAGGTGGCTCTGGTTGAAAAGGGCTGACCCGTGGGTTGCTACTGGTGCGCAAGTCGGGGTCTGATCAACCCTGGCTGGGTCGCCTGGGCGACGGTGTCTGATGTTGCGAGACCCGAAACACCCAATGACCCCAGGATACATCACTGAAGATGCGCACCAGTGCATTGTCAGTGTCAAAATAGTTATCATTCATAGAAAAACAGCTGGAAGCTCCATTTGGACCCTACCAACATTCATTTCAGCTCCTCCTCAAGCTGGTCCTTCAAATAAGGAGCTCAGACGGGTTAAAGTGACCTCTTTGGAAATGTTTTGATCCACTATGAGGAAAAATTAGGATCACATTGATAAAAAGAGTGATTCCAGAGCAGGTGGAAATGAATTTTGGGATCGAACGTTTGAGGCTGTAAAAGAAGAATTGTGGCCGCTAGGCTCTGCCTCCGCTCCAGATGCCTTGCTGCACAGTCAGCACTATCATCCACTCCCACCTCCTCTTTCCTGCCTACATATTGATGGATTCTACAATTAATATTCATCTTTGTAGGGTCACACACAGCCACACACTCCACTCATGTCCTCTGCCATCCTCATATACTCTTTGCTCACTGTCACCGTGACGACGTAAGTACTTATGAAATGAAAATGCCAAAGCAGACAGAGAGGACGTCCACCTTCCTCCTCTGCTTAGGACAGCGTCACACCAGCACAACAGCTGGTAGACAAAAGCTGGAATACCTGAGAGTGTCCAGCCTCCAGGCTGGATCCTCCAGTCCAGCAGACAGCAGCTGGACTCCTGAGTCTCCTGGATGGTTGTAGTTTAGGTCCAGCTCTCTCAGATGGGAGGGGTTGGAGCTCAGAGCTGAGGCCAGAGTGGCACACCCCTCCTCTGTGACCAGACAGCCTGAGAGACTGAACACACACACACACACACAGACAGACACAGGCAGTGATTTTTCAAACATTCCAGTCTAGGAATGTCATAGTCATATGATCAGTGGGATCCTGACCTGAGAGTCTGCAGGTGACAGTGTGGACTCTCCAGTCCAGCCGACAGCAGCTTCACTCCTGAATCTTGCAGGTCGTTGTTACTCAGGTCCAGTTGTGTCAGACTGGAGGACTGAGAGCTGAGAACTGAGGACAGAGCTTCACAACTTCTCTCTGACAGCTGACAGCCGCTCAGCCTGAGGAGGAATCACACATACTCAACAATCTGCTTTCATGGGTTTTAACTTCTTACTTGTCCGAACGTGTTTGCACTTCCAGACTTCAACCTGAGAGATATTTTCTATCATTCCATATCGAAAAAATGAAGACAGGAAAAGATCATTTTAAACGCCTCTCCTCTTGTTAACCAAATAAATTGTATTTTTTATTGGTAATGTTGTAGAAATCATGAATCCTGACCTGAGAGTCTGCAGGTGACAGTGTGGACTCTCCACTCCAGCCGACAGCAGCTTCACTCCTGAATCCTGCAGGTGGTTGTTGCTCAGGTCCAGTTGTGTCAGACTGGAGGACTGAGAGCTGAGAACTGAGGACAGAGCTTCACAACTTCTCTCTGACAGCTGACAGCCGCTCAGCCTATGAAAGGATGAACAATGAAAACATGAAGAAAAACAAACTCATTAGAAATGGTTGATGTATCAACTGTTTGATCCACCTACAGAACTTTATTTGAAGCTTTGACCACTGGCAGCAGCCTCAGAAGAGCCTCCTCTGAAGCAGAGTATTTCCTCAGGTCAAACACATCCAGATCTTCTTCTGAGGACAGTAAGATGAAGACCAGAGCTGACCACTGAGCAGGAGACAGTTTACGTGTGGAGAGACGTCCTGATCTCAGCTGCTGTTGGATCTCCTTCACCAGAGAACCATCATTCAGTTCATTCAGACAGTGGAACAGATTGATGCTTCTCTCTGGAGACACATGATCCTCACTAATCTTCTTCTTGATGAACTTTGCTGTTTCCTGATTGGTCTGTGAACTACTTCCTGTCTGTGTCACCAAACCTCTGAGGAGAGTCTGGTTGGTCTGCAGTGAAAGACCCAGGAGGAAGCGCAGGAACAAGTCCAGTTGTCCATGTGGACTCTTCAAGGCCTCGTCCACAGCTTGCTGGTAGAAGTTCATCCAATCTTGGTGTTCAGGTTTGTTTTCGAAGTCTTTACACCTACTGGATGGTTGTTCTCCTGTAAGCAGGTTGACATGAGACTTGATGAAGGTCAGGTGGACATGAAGAGCAGCCAGAAACTCCTGAAGGCTCAGATGGACAAAGCAGAAGACCTTGTCCTGGAGCAGTCCTCTCTCCTCTCTGAAGATCTGTGTGAAGACTCCTGAGCACACTGAGGCTGTTCTGATATCGAGGCCACACTCTGTCAGGTCTGACTCATAGAAGATCAGTTGGCCTTTCTGCAACTGCTCAAAAGCCAGTTTCCCCAGAGAATCCATCATCCTCCTGCTGTCTGGGTTCCAGAGTGGATCTGTCTCAGCTCCTCCATCATACTTGACCTTCTTCAGTTTGGTCTGAACCACCAGGAAGTGGATGTATATCTCAGTCAGGGTCTTTGGCAGCTCTACTCCCTTCTGGGTCTTCAACACGTCCTCCAGAACTGTAGCAGAGATCCAGCAGAAGACTGGGATGTGGCACATGATGTGGAGGCTCCGTGAGCTCCTGATGTGGGAGATGATTGTTGTGGCCTGCTCCCCATCTCTGAATCTCTTCCTGAAGTACTCCTCCTTCTGAGGGTCAGTGAACCCTCTGACCTCTGTCACCATGGAGACACACTCGGGAGGGATGTGATTGGCTGCTGCAGGTCGTGTGGTGATCCAGAGGCGAGCAGAGGGAAGCAGGTTCCCCCTCATGAGGTTGGTCAGCAGAACATCCACTGAGGTGGACTCTGTAACATCAGTCAGGGTCCTGTTGTGGAGGAAGTCCAGAGCAAGTCGACACTCATCCAGACCGTCAAAGATGAAGACCACCTGGAAGTCTTCAAAGCTGCAGATTCCTGCTTCTCTAGTTTGAGGGAAGAAGTGATGAACAAGTCCCACCAAGCTGAACTTCTTGTCTCTCAGCAGGTTCAGCTCTCTGAAGGTGAAGGGGAAGGTGAAGTCCATGTCCTGCTTGGCTTTGTCTTCAGCCCAGTCCAGAGTGAACTTCTGTGTTAAGACTGTTTTCCCGATGCCAGCAACGCCCTTTGTCAGCACTGTTCTGATTGGTGCTTGTCTTCCAGGTGGGGCTTTGAAGATGTCTTCTGGTCTGATGGGAGTTTCTGGTCTGGTTGGTCTCCTGGATGCTGCTTCAATCTGTCTGACCTCATGTTCCTCATTGACCCCTGCAGCCCCTCCCTCTGTGATGTAGAGCTCTGTGTAGATCTGCTTCAGAAGGGTTGGGCTTCCTGCTTTGGTGATGCCCTCAAACACACACTGGAATTTCTTCTGAAGGTTCTTCTTCAGTTTACGCTGACACTCTGGAACAATAAATCCTGAGAGAACACAGAGCAGATGAGATCAGTCAGATGTTCTACAGTAAAACATGAAGAACATGTCTCATGAACATGTCTCTTCCTCCACAATCACGTCAGTTCCTGGTAGTTTTCTATGGAGGAGTAAAAGTGTCAAAATTGGATTTTAAAAAAATCCTTAAATAATTACTTAAATGTGTCATTAATTCATTCAAATTGGAATAAAAGACACAAATGTGTTATTAATAAATTAAAATACCAGTTCATTGTATGTAATAACATATATAATTATTTCACTATTCAATTAATTATTTTATGGTCTTGTGATGCTGTGCATCATGAATTAATTGTATCTCTCAAACTGGCCCATCAGTCAGTGGGCGGGGATAACGCTGATCTAGTGGGATCCATTGCTTTGGTCTGAAGTAGCCTGGAGGGAGACTTGGAGGACCTTATTGAACCGCTCGCCTTTACATCCAGTTATTCCCTGAAACTTTATTTGTGACGTCTGCAATGACTGAGACTTGATGTCAAAGTCCCAGAAATGCCGGAGAAACACACAATCACATGCAGCATCAGCAGATACACACAGACACACACACACACGCCGGCATGTAATTATGTGAAATGCTGAGATCAACACAAAGGTAAACCGTCCCCAGTGCTAATGCTAAGCGCTAATCAGTGCGGTAAAACTTTGCATCGGTGTCATAAAGCTGCGGGTGGCAGCACACTGCAGCTATCGCCCAGATACGCCGTCCAGTGAAGCCGGCAAAGTCAGTGCTGATTGGCTGTCACGGCTCAGACACACGCCACGTAGCCTGAAAAGTTCATATTCTTCAACTGTGGCGAGCGAGCGACGCAACCCGTCGTCCAGATGGCGTCTGTTGTGTGGCGTGAGGGCAGGTCACGCCTGATGGCGGCCGTACAACTTTGCATGCAGACATCCAAACACCACTGTTCACTGGTTCTGCATCAATCCATCATCCCCCATCCATTGGCCTTGACTTGATGTGCAGGGAACCAATCAGCTGTTAGAGACACGCCCACTGACTTTGATGGGCGGGTTTGACAGATACAATTAATTCATGATGCACCACAGCACAGGACCATTAAATCATTAATTAAATACTGCAATAATCACATATGTTTTTTTGCATACAATTGATTGGTATATTAATTGATTAATGACACAATTATGTATGTACATCTAATTTTAATCAATTAATGACACATTTATTTATTACTTCTAATTGTAACCAATTAATGACACATTTATGTATTTAGTTTTAATTTTAATTAATGACAAATTTCATAATGATATATATTTAATTCCAATTTTAATCAATTAATGACATATTTAAGTAACTATTAAGCAATGTATTTATTTATTTAATTTGGGCTCTTTTACTCCATAGTTTTCATTAGAGATGCAGATGTTTCAAAGGCTTTGACTTGAACGATACCTCTTAGAAAGATAAATGACAGCAACATTTTGGTGAAATGTCTCTTTTGAAAATGTTTAAGATGAGTTGAGATAAGAGTCTGACAAACACAGGACGGCTTCATTGCACAGAATTAATTCCTGCTTTGTGCAAATGTAACAATCTTACAGCAAGGCACAAAGGAGACAAAAAGGCTCCTAGAAAGCGCCATCTGGTGGTGGGAAAAGGGACATTGTGTTGATTTTTTTCTGTAAAGCACAAAGCCACCACCTTTAAATCTGGATCTCCATCAATGACCTTCAAAGCAGGAAACCCCCTCATCCGAGTACAGAGCATGCTGGGAGATACTTCAGTGAGTGATGGTTCCTAGTGTGGCTGCTGGTTTCAGGCTGCACAGCTGGATTCAAGTGGGGGCGCTCGTTAGGAACCTTCCATCCCAAACACACACAGCCATTCCGAAGACAGCCAGAGGACCACTGTGTCTGTGTGTGTGTCTGTGTGTGTGTGTGTGTGTGCGTGTGTGTGTGTGTGTGTGTGGATGGTGTCCACTGACAGCTGTCTGCTGGTGGTGGATAGCGGCAGTGTTCTCATGTTGCAAAATGAGAAGCAACATGAGAAGCACTTCATCTTGCTGGACGCCCAATCGATGGCTGCATCCCTGGTTTCCTCCATGTTGCCTCTGTTTCCTCTTTGCATCATGTGAAAGCTGTTAAAATCCCCTTACTGCTCCTCAGACGCTCAGCCAGATCCTCCTGCTTCATTCTCCTCAGGAAGTGCAGCGTGATCTTCAGGAAGGCCTCTCTGCTGCTCCTCCTCTGCTCCTCCTCCTCACCAGCCAGCACCTCCTCATCCTCAGTGCATTCTGGGTAATCTGGATTCACAAGCCTGTGGAATCTCTTCAGCTCTTTCTTGATGAATGTGATGAGGTTCTCCTCCAGCAGCTGGAACAGAAGATGAGATGATGTGTGACAGACTGAAGAGCTGCTGGTCTACAGAGAGCAGCATGGACCCGCTCAGGACCAGAATGCTGCTGGAGTTTTCATGCTAGAATTGTTGGCGTCAGCAAGTGTAGCTGTGCTTCAACATCTACACACCGTGAATGTGGAGTCCAGCTGGAGCCGCGGACCTCTGAGAACCTCTGAGCTCTGCTCCTCGACTCTGTGAAGAAGAGAGGAAGCTGAAGAATCAGTGACACAGTCACAGTGACGTGTGAGAACTTTAGTTTCGTGGAAGAACACAGTTTGGGGCCAACTCAGGTGAGGAGAACGAGTGTGGACGTGACTGGAGGGAGAACAATAACGAAGATCAATAACCATGTGACGTCGGGAGCTCATGAAGACCCAGGAACATCTGGGGGCAAACTGAGGCCTGGAAACAGAAGAAGTGTCAGAACAGGAGAGGGAGGACCAGAGCACATTCAGCATCCGAGAACAGGGAAGGATTTGAGACAAGTAGAAGGAAGCATCTGTGAGGGAAATGACAGGCGAGCCAAGATAGGAGAGAGAAGAAGTTCCAGTCACATCTGACAGCTGGAGGTTTGCAAAGACGGCTGGAGGAGCTCAGTTTTCTGCTCCAAGTGTTTTGACTCTGAGTCGTTGCAGAATGTTCTTCAAAACCTTCCCAAGCCAAGTTTCTTGCCGCAACTTCTCTAAACTGACTCTTTGATGTTTACAAATTGAACTGAAGAAAAGGTGCAACTTTTATCTTCAGCTCACCTCAGACTTTGATCTCATTCCACCCTGTTAACCCACGTAAACAGGAAGGTTCCTTTTTAGGACCTTTTAGTCTTTTTGTTCATCTTTACATTTTGTTTGAACAACGTGACAATAAGATCTACTAGTCAAGAAGATCCTTTTCATTATTCTTCAAATAAGGACCAACGCAAATGTCTCCTTTTCCTTCGGCTGAGTCTCGTCACCTGACGTCTGTGTAACCATGGCGATATCCTGAGAGACTCATCTGATTGTTGGACGTCCTGACCTCGCTGACCTCATCATAACTTGGGAGAGCCGACGTCGCCCACGTTATCAGAGTCAACAGCCTCGATGAGACCATCCTTTGGCTTCCCACACCAAACCTCATCCAGACCTCCAACTCCACACACACACTGATGCTGAGTTGATGCCCACAGGAAGTCCATCAATTACAATAATACATACAGTCATTTTGACCCAAATACACTTTTTATACGTTTGGATTAATTCGTTTGTTACTTTGATTTTACTTTATTTTTATTTCTTGTATCTCTTTCTTCCCTTCTTCCTTCTTTCACTCTTCCACCAACTCGTATCAAGCAACCAACCATCATTTATCCACTGATATTAGTTAAAGTTTTGATCTTTTATTTGATTTGTTCATCATTATTATTTTCCAATAAATCGTTCATTTATCATACAGAGATTGTGTTGTGATTCTTCTTCTTGCAAGAAATAGATCAATGTATTAAGAATTCACTACTTCAGACGAGATTGTTTTAAGATGTTTCAAGGTCAATTGTTAAACAATTAATGATTGACTTCCGGATGATAACAATGATAAGCGACAAGGTTTTTAGTTATTTTATTTGTTTTATGAGGGTTTTCTTAGTCATGTGAATTTAACTTAGCTAACAGCTTCCACACCTGGGCCAGTCAGACCACTTTCCTCTGCATCTTATGCCTGCTTACACTCCTCTAAGAAGAACGGTTCCAGAGATGAAGACCATAACCACCTGGCCTGAGGATGCACTCTCCCAGCTACAGGACTGTTTCAAGCACACTAACTGGAGTAAATTTGAGCACCATGACCTGACAGTGTACACAGAGGCTGTGCTGAAGTACATCACGTTTTGCATGGAGACTGTCACTGTCGTCAAACATATCCGGGTGTTTCCAAACCATAAAGCCTGGAGCATCTGTGGCACTGATGCTCGCCAGAGTGAACCCCAGGAAAGCAGCTGGACCGGACGGTGTTTCTGGGAAGGTTCTCAGGACCTGCAAACCAGCTCTCCCAGGTCTTCACCAATATCTTCAACCTCTCCCTGTCTCGAGCCACCAGCCTGTCTGAAGACCACCACCATCATCCCGGTGCCCAAGAAATCCCACGTCACCTGTCTAAACGACTACCATCCAGTGGTCCTCACACCGGTCATCACTAAGTGTCTGGAACGGCTGGTCGTTTCACACATCACAGACTGCCCCCCCCCCCTCTCCTTCGATCCTCACCAGTTTGCACATGAAGCAAACAGATCGACTGAGGAAACCACATCCCTCATCCTCCACTCAGTGCTGAGCCATCTGGAACACAGAGACACTTATTCCAGGGTGCATAGCTCGGCCTTCAACACAATCATCCCCGACATCCTGGTCAGCAAACTCACTGTCTGCAAACTCACTGAGCACAGGCTCCCACAAGGCAAGGCAAGGCAAGTTTATCTGTACAGCACAATTCAACACAAGGTCACTCAAAGTGCTTTACATTAACATTAAAATCAGCAAGACACAATTGAAAACAGTCAAAACATTCAATTAAAAATGGAAATAGAAATAAAAACACAAATAAGATAAAATAAGATGATGCAGGACAAGAAGAGAGGTAAGATAATTAAAGCCCACGTCAAACAGAGTCCAATAAAATGCAGCAGGCAAGTGTTTAAGAATACGCTGCAGTAAACAATAGAGTTTTCACCCTTGATTTAAAGGAGCCAACAGTTTGAGCACCTCAGATCTCCAGGTAGTTTGTTCCACAGGTGAGGAGCAGAATAACTGAATGCTCACCCTGCTTGGTTCTTGTTCTTGGAACACACAGCAAACCAGTTCCAGATGACCTAAGGGCTCTGGACGCTTTGTACGGATCCAGCAGATCCAGCATGTATTTTGGTCCGAGACGTTCAGTGTTTTGTAGACCAGCAGTAAGATTTTAAAATCTATCCTTTGACTCACAGGAAACCAGTGTAGCGATTTAATGACAGGTGTAATGTGGTCCAGTTTCTTTGTGTTTGTAAGGACTCTGGCGGCAGCGTTCTGGATCAGCTGCAGCTGCCTTATGGATTCTTTGTTAAGACCTGTGAAGATGCCATTGCAATAATCCAACCTACTGAAAACACACAAGGCTGTGTGTTGAGCCCACTGCTCTTCACCCTGTACACCGCCGACTGCAAACCTCTCCATGCTACCAACACCATAGCAAAGTCTGCAGACGACACCACGGTGGTGGACTGATCACAGGTGGAGACGAGTCTGCCTACAGAGATGAAGTCCTGAATCTGTCTGTGTGGTGTCAGGCTCACAACCTGATTCTAAACACCACAAAGACAAAATAAATCATT
Source organism: Mullus surmuletus (assembly GCA_903171835.1). Lineage (NCBI taxonomy): Eukaryota > Metazoa > Chordata > Actinopteri > Syngnathiformes > Mullidae > Mullus > Mullus surmuletus. The sequence goes on along the minus strand of CAESWR010001421.1, from coordinate 13,406 downwards.
GTGGACTTCAGGAGACACATATCTGAGCTGCCCCCCCCCTCTGCATAAATGGTGACTGGGTGGAGAGGGTCCACAGCTTCAAGCTCCTGAGCACATCATCTCAGCTGACCTCTCTTGGACTGAGAACACCAGAGCTGTCATCAAATAGGCCCAGCAGCGACTGCACTTCCTGAGAGTGCTCAGGAAGAACAATGTTGGAGAGGAGCTGCTGAGAGCCTTTTACTCATCCACCATCCAGAGCGTCCTGATGTACTGCAACACAGTGTGGTTCTTCACTGCACTGAGGCAGAGCGGCAGGGGCTCCGGAGGGTGCTGAGGACAGCAGAGAGGATCATGGAACGTCCCCTTCCCTCCCTGAGGGACATCCACACCTCCCGTTGTCTGAGCAGAGCTCAGGCAATCATCACAGACTGCACCCACCCTGCCTTTCACCTGTTTGACCTGCTGCCCTCGGGCAGACGCTACACACCTCCTCCCCTCTCTGCTCTCCAAATCCATCACACACACACGTCGCGGCTTGCTTCCCATGCAACGCCGTCATCCACAATCGGGGTAAGATTTTTAGACGCACCCCCGAACAATCACCCCGTAGCCAAAGTGATCCAACGCCTTTTATTCAACGAAAGCGAAATCACAAAATCAAAACTGCAAATTCCTCAAGCATCATCCAAAAATAGGTGACCAAATTCACTCTGCTTTGGTGGTTCGGGTTTTGTGGTCAAAAAACTGTTTGATCACCCCGTCTGTCCAAACACAAAAAACCAACACTTCCTTGTTCACGCCCACCTTTAACAGCTGATTGTCAGCCAGCCATTACCGGGCCACAGATGACCACCTCTTACACCACAAAAAGGGGGGGATCAATGTTCCAAATAACACAACCATAACTCCACTTCGTGAGAGCATAATTCAATGAATTATCCTCAACATAAAATAAACATGTCATGTTAGCAAAAACACTTCATAGGAAATACGGCTCCAACACTTTCACATGTCTGATCCTTTTGCTCCATGTTGAAAACAAACCCTCAGCAAATGACGTCACACACGGCGCACGGCATAGAATCACACTACATAGATCAGCCCCTATGGATCGGACCATTGTCAGCGACACCTGATCTAGAATTGTTTTCAATATTGGTACCGATCCCAATATCTGATAATCAACAAATACAAACATCTGACATTCCTACCTCTGATCAGAAGATTCCTGTCCTTTGAAGAGGAGGGGTTCAAACATGGACCCGTCACTCTTCATGGAGACACAGGTGGGTTCAGGAACATCTGGTGTCTTCTGATGGATCCTGATGGAAACACAACATTGATAAATGCATTTCAGTCACAATGTGTCTCACATTCAGAAGGTCACCTTCTTCATGACTTCATGACAACAACATCACGTCTTCTCTGGTAAATATTATAATATCCTACCTTTGATCAGAAGATCCCTGTCCATCTTTGAACCTAATAGGTGGATCCATAGACCCGTCACTCTTCATGGAGACACAGGTGGGTTCAGGACCATCTGGTGTCTTCTGATGGATCCTGATGGAAACATAAGATTGTTATGTGTCTCACATTCAGAAGGTCACCTTCTTCATGACGACCTTCTGAGTGTTATGATGGAGGAGTGACAACAGTAAGAGACATTCAGAGATGCTGATCTCACCTGATCTCCTCTTCCTCAAACATGGTGGTCTTTGTGGGCGGGGCTCCGTCCTCTGCGTCCTCACACTGGTTCATAGCAGAGTCCACCTTCACAAACACAACAGCATGCTCCTTCATTCCAAGCAGCTTCACATCACACCTCCTCTGAGCAGCAGATCACCTGAGAAGAACCTGTTTCACAGCTGCATGGGACCAAAGCACCGTGAGCACCTTCACACCCTGACCTAGGAAGCCCAGCTCCACCCCTCCAAGAAGACCTCCAACACTTTCAGAGAAATCCAAACCTTTTCATGGTCCCTTTTAGACAGGAAGTCCACTCAGATCATTGACCAAAAGTCAGCCTGAAGCTGAGAGGATGCCACCAACACCAGGAGCCTTTTCAGCTCTACTGGGACTGTCCACCTTCATTCATGGTCCTTCTGCTGGATGTTGATGCTTGGACTTCATTCAGTCATAGTGGAGCTTTTCAACTCACATATAACTGAGCTGCTAAAACTCACTTTGCAGGTGTGAAGACCAGGAATTACACGTCTGGAGATGTTCTCATGTCCACCAGCAGATCTAAACCAGCACACCATATTTTCTACAATTTGTTGATAAATAAATGTATAAAAAAGTCCTAACAGTCATAACAGGGTTTAAAGACAGCTGTAAAATACCAGTAAAGACAATCACCGCGGAGAAGAAGACTTGTTGTTATAACACCAGTCGTCTATTCATCGTCCTCACATTTCATGCTGCTGATTTGGCTCAAATATCAAATCTGAGACAAGTATAAAAAATGGTCAGAAAAACTGGAGACAGCATTTTGTCAAAGTTCAAAGGCCCCAGAAGATGTCCAACCACTGTCCAAAAATGGCCATTCCAAAAAGACACAGAGACAAAGTCATGGTTTTCCTGCATCTTCTCCACAGCTCTGTCCGATTATCAACTGCTCCATCATTGTGAGGTCAGAGGTCAGAGGTCAGAGCAGCTGCACACGTTGTGAGCAGGGTTTCTTTAGGTTGCACAGGTTCTGCTGCATATCAGCTGCAACAACTCTTAGCTCTCCTGAGTGGTGAGGAGAAGAGGACGAAGAGCCACCACAGCCAGGGGTTTGTGTTTGTCACCTCGCTCGGCTCTCAGAGTCAATAAAGAGCATCATGGGACGGCAGGAGGAGGAGCTTCACCTTCCACAACATTCCAGCTCACAACTGGAAGCTCCACATTCACACCTCAATCTTCAACATCTGGAAACATCTAGAAAATCCACACTGAGCATTAAAAGGCTGAGAGTCACTGCTCAGACTGTGGGTTTGTTGAGAGGAGGTTTGACCAGTGACATCATCATCATTATTGACAACAAGTCAACTATATTTAGCTATATTAAGTCCTGCACACAAGCAACACAATGTGACACAATCCAGTATCTCAATCACTGTCTCACTTTCAGAAGCACATCCCTTCCACTTCTCCTTCAGCACCTTCTCTGGCCCAAACTGCTGACTTTGTTGGTTGCACAACACAAAGACATGGAGCCTCCAATCAAAGCAGCGACTGTCAAACATCTCTGCCTCATGAAGGCTGACCGATATATCAACTCCTATCAATATTGGATCAAGACCAAGACATGACGCACCTTTGACACCATCACTCTTCATCAGGAAAGACTGCTGGAATGCTGAGATCCACCACAACCATGAAGCAACAGCTGCACTTCTACAAACAGCGAGCAGATGTCACTCTTCTGGCTGCATCAAAGGCTTCACAGCTGTGTGTTATTTTCAGGCCAAAGTGTTTGACTGTGTGGATGGACTGAGCTCAGGGACAGGATCTCTCTGTTTGATTGCTTTGGCTTCAGCTTCTCTTTGCACAGCAGCTTGGTTTGTTGCTGAGTCAGCTGGTGACAGTCAGGAGATTTCACATTCTTTGTAAATAATCAGTGTCGATATAGTGATATGTAGATCAATAGATAATCATTAGATGATAGCTTCTAGTGAGAAGTAAAATAGAAAAAATAGTTACAAAGATAGAACATAAGAGTTAGATGGACAAACTTAAATAGACAGATACAGACCACATCTTCTGCCCTGGTCTGTTTTTTTACCAAAATCCATAACATCATCTCTTCATTGGGTTCCAATCACACATCAAATATGAACATGGTCCTCATGCTCCATCATAACATTTTATCTTCTCCTCTTGAAAGCATCCACAGCCATATAGAGTCTATGAACCAATCACTAACCCGTGTTGGCTGCTCTTCACCTGAGTCAAAGCCTCCTCCAGCCTCCACCTGATCAGAGCTCCACCTGTTGAGCTCTCGCTCCAGAGCCGGAAGTGAGAGGATGCTGGCGCTGTCTGTTCACCGCTTCTCCATCTGGAAAACTCCTGTTTTGTCTCGGCTTACTCTGTCCTGCCCATGTTGAAGACTTCTTGTTGGCAAAACCAACACGACTGCCGTACTCGGAATCAAGCCACGCCCCCGGGCTGTAGCTATGGTCAAAGCCCCACTCCACGGGTCGTGGGCTCCGTTTGGAACTTGTCAGTAATCCACCGTGACGACATCTGCATCAATCAGCTGCCCCCAAAACATCTCCACCTCTGCCTCCACCACTTTCCTGTTTGACTTCTCTGAGCTTCTGAAAGCTGTCTACTCCAAATCTCCACCACATCGCTGCTGAGCGACTTCCACGTTGATTCCAGCAGCTGCGCTTTTGCCGTTGAATTTGCTGTTTGAACATCACTCAGCACGTCCAAGGCTCCACAGGTACCAAAGGTCACACACTTGGCACCAACCCCACCAAACTCCAGTGTTTGGAGCTGCCAGTTGCTGACCATCTGCTGGTCTTGTTCTCTGTGATCATCATCATCTGCCCAACTCCGCACCATGAAGTATTTATCCACCTTCATCCATGACCAACACAGCCAACCTAGGAAACTGTTCACAACCACTACTCCGTCCTCTCGGCCCCCCTCATCCCCCAGCTGCCATGAACCTCTGTTCCAGGTTCCTGAGATTCTTTCACGCAAAAGTGGACTCTACAACAGGAGCTTGAAGCACCTGGTCCTCCTGCACCACACAGCACTCAGGCCCAATGTGTCGCTGCTCTTCCCACACGCCCACCACAGCCCACCTCTCTGCCTTCACCCCTGTTGATGCCATACAGATCACCTAAGTGGTCCAGGCTGAGGAGAAGATTTCTCTGCTTGGATTCTCACCTGCTCAACTCTCCTCAGGTCCACTCACGCTGACTCTCCTCCTTCCTGTCTCCACAAGAAGCTGCTGATTCTCTGCTCACAGTGTGTGTGTGTGTGTGTTTTTCTCACAGCTGCTCAGAACCTTGAATGTGAGTTGTTATCTGCAGAGCAAAGTGCAGTTGTCATCTGATATCAGCGCTAATAAAAGTCAGAGGGAACATCAGAACTGGTGTCACCTTTGGTTTAATGTGTAACCAGCAGCGTCTCTCTGCTGGGAGACAAACCCTGTTTAGCTGAGCTCATTTCCTCTCACACTTCTGAACACAGGTGTGTGTGCAGGTTTATGTGGGTGTAAGTGTGTAGGTGTGTGTGTGAGTGTGTGTAGGTATCTGTTAGTGTATGTGTGTGTGTGTGTGTGTGTGTGTGTGTGTGTGTGCGTGTGTGTGTGTGTGCATGAGTGTGTGTAGGAGTCTGTTAAGGTCTAAGATCCCCCAATTGGGGGACTTTGGCGTTCCTCCAAAAAGAGACCCTGCATTCACACTTCACATGGAATTCAGCCTCTGCTACAAACACATACGTCACCTTCACACACAGCAAACACACCACAGTTCCAACACCAAGCAAATCAATCATCAAAGCCAAAAACTACAGGGGAATATCAACGTCAACTCTGCTGCTTCCAACAGTCAGCAGCAGAAACACTCCACTGTGGAACCAAAATTGTGTCTTGTGTCTGCAGTTTGGTGATGAAAAGTGGTGTCTGAGAGCAATAAAGGCTGGTGTTAGTTTGTCCAGCTCGTCTGTGCTTCTTTAAGACCGGGCTCACGTGTCTCCGCCGCTCCTTCTTTATTAGGAGGCCATTTGTTTGTGAAGAGGGCAGAAACACTCCATTGGCGCTCCATGTCTTTGCTTCCAGAACTTGGTTTAATTTGTAATCACACGACTTCAGACCCATGAACAGCTGAAATACATCAACATTTGTTTCTTACATTGGCCCTTTGTATATTGCACTGCTGTTTATGAATTTGAACATTTTAAACTCAGATCACAAGAAATAAAAAAAAACTTAAACAGTTCACATTGAAAATATATATTTGTACATATATATGACATATTACACAATAAATAAAAACACAGCAAACTGCAAAATGTTTAGAAAAGGAAGAGCGTGTGAGCTTCCCTGTAGGTGCTGCTGCTCTCGGCCCCCCGAGGACCCTCACCATGAGCCTCAGTCATCATTGTGGATGCACCTTTTTTAACACCTTTCTTCCCTGATTTTAAACCTACATGCTTTTCTCTACCATATTTGTGATCAAATCAACCAAAACCTGACGGTGAAAAAGCCGGGCTTCTATGACCAGTGTGACCATGGCGTCCCAGTGCATGCCGTGATCTACACGCTTTCTGAAGAGACGGGGAACTGGTGACACTGGTGCAGAGTCGGAGGATTGCAAACTGTGAGGGCGAGAGGAGGAGGGAGGACGTCAAACAATGCACTGTCACATCCATAATGGACCAACTCACCACAAATGATGGATCATTTCCTCTGACAGGCTCATTTCACAACAACAACACTAACAATACATCTTATCGCTTCAAAGCCTTTAAAGGTGCTGCATTTTGCTCCGTATGGATTCATCTCCCACATTTGGTCTTTGCTGCTTCAAGCGTGACGGCATCATGATCCTCACTCGCCAATCACAGAACACCATCAAACCAAACGCCATTAAGTGCTGATCACAGTCATCCAGATATGACCAAGAACACCTGTGTGCTGCAGGCGGATCAATGTGTCTCCGAGTCCACCTGAGCGTGATGGAGCAGGACGGATCCAGCAATGGTGTTCAGGGACCAACCAGATCTGCTGGCCCATGATGATGACTCGCTGATGAGCTGATTGAGACTCCCTCCAGCTGTGCTCCTGGAGCTGAGTGCTGAATTGGCTCCAGTATTGGAGAGGAGCAGCATCAGAGCCACATGGATGCCACCACAGGTGTCTCCACTGACTCTAATGGTGATGGTGAGGGAGCGCTGTCAGAACCTACAGTGAGGAGGAACCTGCTGGTTCCCACTGACGTCACGCCACAAATCCCAGAGCGCACACTGACACTGAAAATGCAAGTGCTGGTTTGCATTGACCATATTTGGGCGTATAGAGGGCGGGGTTGGAGGTGGGCTCCCTTCCGCACTTTTCTCCACTCCGGTGTGATTTATCAATGGAAATTCCGCCCGTCTCTGCGTACACACTTTGATAGATCTGAGAAGGGAGTGTGTTTTTAGCGTGTGCGCCATTTTTATATTTTCTGCGCCTGCCAGATTTAGTGGAGGATTTACACGCTTTTTGATAAATGAGGCTCCAGGGTGTGAAGCAAGTGGCCGACCTTCTTTGAGCTGGGAAATGTGTCTGTCCATTAACAAAGGGAGGACGGCTTCTTCCGTGGTTGTGGCTAATCTAATTCTATCCAAAATGCTGATTTGGTGCTGCACTGCTTTTCTCCCCCAGCCTTTCAGCTGGAACAAGCAGCCCGACTCTGTGATACTGTGACTTGATGAGGAGCCTGATGACGCTCAGTGGCTGCATCACTAAATGGACAATGTACTTTCTTTTCACTCATAGGAAAGAAAACATCATTTTAAAAACTGCCCAAAAAATCCAGAACGTTTGATAAATATAAAATAAAAGCAGTATTACCTCAACAAAACAATGTTATATATTTACAGACATAATTTTCCTTGTGAGTTGAAGCCAATGCAGAAGTACCAACATGTTGCAGTACCACCAGTGACCTGTAGGCCTGGATACAATGAATCTGGGCGGAGGCTACTGGAAAGTCCAGTTGGTGGGAAAGGTTGGAAAGTTGGTCCCATGGAGAATTTCTTTCCTTCAGCAGCACAATAAATCAACAACAATTTGAGTTATCAGTCAGTGATTTAGTCTGAACAGGAAGCACAATGTTTTGTTCACAGCATCAAGAGCTCTGAATAATCCTCATGAGGAGCTTGAAATAATTGGGAAGAGGAAACCAGGTGGAGATGCTGGGGATTGAACCCAGGACCTCATACATGCGAAGCAGGTGCTCCACCACTGAGCTCCATCCCCTCCATCACAACAACCACAGCAGCCCACAACATCAACTCTCAGCCACATGGAAATACATCTGCTGAATTCCTGAGGAAATGCAGCATATGGGCCTGAGACAAACCTCTGCGTTAGAAGGACAGAAGATCACCTCAGAGGAGCCAAACCTCTGTGTTAGAAGGACAGAAAATAACCTCAGAGGAGTCAAACCTCTGTGTCAGAAGGTTTGACAGAAGATTTGAATCTGGAGACCCCGATGGATTTCTAGCCCACCACCTTAATCACTCGCCCACCACAACCTGGTCACCTCTGACCTCTCGGCCGTCCTGACCTAAAGGTCGTCACCATGTGACGGGGACTGTCCTGGCTCCTCTCCTATTCACCATATACGCCACCATATACCGACTTTACCCACCATACAACCACCTGCCACCTACAAAAGTTCTCGGACGACTCCGCCATCGTCGGTCTCATCACAAACCAAGATGAGAGGGAGTACCAAGAACTGAACGACAGCTTTGTGGACTGGTTCCAGCAGAAGCTTCTCCAGATTAATGCTGGAAAGACAGAGGAGCTGGTAGTGGACGTCCGCAGGCGCAAAATCACCCCCTCTCCAGTGAAGATCCAGGGAACAGAAATAGAGATGGTGGACTCCCACAAATACCTGGGTGTTCACCTCAACAAGAACCTGGACTGGGCTGACAACACCCAGGCCCTTTACAAAAAAGGCCAATGTAGACTCCACCTGCTGCATAGGCTGAGGTCCTTTGGAGTGAGGGAAGGGCTCTTAAGGACCTTTTATGACTCTGTGGTGGCGTCAGCCATCTTCTACGGTGTGGTCGCCTGGAGCAGCAGCATCATGGCAGCGGAGAAGAAGAGACTGGACCGATTGGTGAGAAGATCCGGCTCGGTCCTGGGCTGCAGTCTGGACCCCGTGGAGGTGGTGGGCGACAGAAGGATGGTGGCAAAGCTGTCATCAATCCTGGACACTGTCTCCCACCTCCTACACGAGACTGTGAGAGCCCTGGAAAGATCCATCAGCCACCGGCTTCGTCACCCGCGGTGCATCACGCAGAGGCACCGCAGATCCTTCCTCCCCGCTGCCATCAGACTCCACAATCAGGTCTGCTCCGAGGAGACCAACACCACCAAGCAACTATAATATAATATTATGTCAATATTCCTACAACCCAGAACCATAACTTATTTATTATCTATTTATTAACATGTGCAATTCACCCGGAAAAATACTTGAGCCTTCTCACATTCACATCCAAACCCATTTGTTCTTTTGCACTGCTCCTTTTTAGGGCCCGAGCCGACCAGCTGCAAGCAGCGGGCGAGAGCCCTCTTGATTTCTTAAGGGTTTCTTTTCTTTCTTCTTTCTTATTATTATTATTCTTTTTCCCAATCTTAAAAGGGAAAAATGGCCCACTTCCCAATGATGAAAAGTCAGGAAATTTTGCAGGATGGTCAGGTCTGGTGAAAAATTCGATATTTTGAAGTCGCACAAAAAGAATGATGTGAAATGGCTCGGTAGCGCCCCCTATTGATTCTTTTGGCCATCACGACCATGGACTGTGTCCTAGCCGTAATAGTTATTGAAATCTTGACGTTTGACCCGACGGTTTAGTCGCTAGGGGGCGCCAAGAGTGACCCTGAAATTGACCCTAACACACTCATAACTTTGACATCCTTTTCCTCACCTTCTTCAAAGCTTCTAGGATGATGCGGCATCCGGCCCCCGACAGAGTTAAAGCAAGATTTTTGGTTTTCGACAGAGCGCCCCCTAATGGCGACAGAAAACGTCAGGAAAACGTCAGATCTATTGATTCTTTTGGCCATCACGACCGTCGACTGTGTCCTAGCTGCACGAAATTTTACACACACGAGTGTCTCAATGAGATCTACAACTTTGTCCGCTCTAACTTTTCTCTAAAATGTACGGTTAAAGAGTTATCTCCATTTGTTTGACATTTTTGGACCATTTGCAGACAATGGAATGTGCTGAACTAGTCTCAGAGCTGTAATCTGACCGTTACCAGATTCCCACAGGTCAACGAGGAGCACATGTGTATTAGAAAGATGTTCAAATCGTGACGTTTGACCCGACGGTTTAGTCGCTAGGGGGCGCCAAAAGTGACCCTGAAATTGAGTCTAAAACACTGATAACTTTGACATCCTTTTCCTCACCTTCTTCAAAGCTTCTAGGATGATGCGGCATCCGGCCCCCGACAGAGCTAATGGCGACAGAAAACGTCCGTTTTAAATGTTTGCACATTCTGCGTAGGCTGTGTTTGACCGACCGTCCTCAAACCAAGCCCAGAATAATCAAAACACTTGCAAGGTGTGGCTCATGCGATATTATGAGATTTTGTCAAAGGGCGTTGCCATGGCGACGCAGCAAAGTTCCAACATGACGACTCATTTGACTGTAGCTCGAGCAGACATGGTCCGACCGCTACCAAATACTAGCATGTTGATAACGGTCCAGAACCGGACGGATTGATACCAGACTGAACTCTGTGAGTCACAGCGCCAACTAGTGGCAACAAAAAGTTGTATTTTTTTAATCACTTTTAGGCTTATAAATCTTGTTTCGTTGAAGCAATCCTTCTCAAATTAATTCAGGTGTGTATCTCCTTCATAAAGCTACAGTTTGACTTTTATGAGCTTTCATCTAATAGCGCCAACATGGCCGCCAGGCAATCGCCAAAAAACAGGAAGTGCTGGGACATGGAGCTAGGACAGTTTAAAATGTATGTGACTTGGTACACCTCTCAAGGGGGCCATCAGGACAAGATGTTATCATTTTCATGGGGCTATGAATAAAATTGTCTCTGCAGCGCCCCCTAGAAGACTTCAAAGTTGTAGCCCCGCCCCTGTGTTTGAGCAACGTCCATGAAATGTTGTAGGCTTATGAAGGACCAAGAAACTAACATAAAAGTCTCTTGCACCCATAGGCCACACCCAACCGGAAGTCCGCCATTTTTAATTATATGTGGTGCAGAGGGTGATTTTCAGTGCA
>CAESWR010001415.1:112786-124373 GCA_903171835.1 Mullus surmuletus | reverse complement strand
AAAAAAAAAAAAAAACATTCTCGTCGGTCATCTGGTGTGTTATTCTCTTGTGAGGCCAAATAATACACAACTGCTACGTAAGAGAATTAAGTTAAATAATATATCAAATCTACATATAAAGTGAAGGTAGAAGACCAATATCTTCCATAGATATCATTACAAAACAGAATCTTAAACAGAATTTAAGGCATAGTTGAGGCATTTTTGTCATTTAACAAACTGTTTGAGTGCAGTGGCGTTGACATATATATTGTCTGTGTTCTCATATATGTTCTCCTCTATGGTGTCGTACGGCTGCAAAGTGTCCATGATGCACTGGTGCAGGAAAACATACTGGGACTGCAAAAATAAGAAACAAATTTGCCAGTCACTTGAAAAGCCGAATGTGTGCCGCATCAAAAACTGCAAGGAGTTTTGTCTGTAGCGACCAAACGATTGGACTTACCTCGGTTTGCACCATGTACCGCCGCCGCTGTCTCATCTTCTGCACGTAGGCTCTGACGCCCACCGACCTCTCGCGATACAACTGCTGAAGCAGCACGTCCAAGGCGATGATGGTGCCCGTCCTTCCCACCCCGGCGCTAAGCGACAACAAACGGCAATGTCTGCTTTCAAAGTGGGTTGATTCAATTGTCAAATCAGTTTTATTTTGCAACCTCTCTTATGTCCTACGTCCAATATCTCCACCCTGGATAGCTTCTACGTTAAAAAAAAACAACAACTCTCCTTTGGTTCTGTTACCTGCAGTGAACCACAGTGGGCGCTTGGGTCTGTTGTCGGTCTATGTAGCCTCTAAACAATTCCCTGAACTGGATCAGAACGTCTGGGCTGTGTGGGACTCCATGGTCGGGCCAGGCAGTGAAGTGGAAATGTGTTACCGTCCTCTCTTCGCTTGTGCTCCTCTACAAAGACAAGCAACCATGTCTTGAAACACACTCACGGCATCTATAAACACTTTTTTGGAATAAATATCGACGTAGCTAAACCTATTCAGTTACGCCGTGAAACCTTCCGTACATGTTCCAGCCGAAATTCCCTCAGCGTCCAGTGTAACTCTTTCTGCTCAGAAGCGCAGGAGACCTTCAACTCTTCGTGAAGGCAGGATTTGCCGTCTGCGGGCCAGTATTGCTCACACTTTGTCTGGAAGGCGGAATTCAACAAAAAGCTTGTAGCCTTTTTTATATGGGACTTGTTTTGACCAGTAAACCTGGCTATGAAACAAGACGCCTCACCCGTCCAACCTCGACGCAGTTTGTCACCATGACGATGCCTTTGACTTTTTGTTCCCAGATCATCATCCAGAAATCACAGACTGTGGAGGGCAGGGGACCCTGAGTGGCAATGTACTCTTGGTTGCCTCTGTATCCCTGAGAAACAAGGTAGCAACGTTAAACCGTGCAGGTTCTATCTACAGTGGGAACTTGCGCTGAGACTTAATACGCAGTACGTTTAAAATTTGTCTTCTGGCCATCGTTTAAAGGTATTTTCTAGTTTGCACAGTCTGAGAACAATGAAAAACCTCACTGGGATGTAACTGGCATTGATGTAGTCTGAGGATCTATTGGGAGACTGCATGAGCTTCACTCTGCACCAATCGTCTGTTGGTGGGAAAAGCAGGGTTAGGTTAGTGAGTGCAACAAGTCACATCAGTCTGTCCGATATCAGTATAAAAAACGAGTATCGGATTATATCAACCTGCATCTAAAATCTCCGATATAAGCACTCCGATCCAAGCAGTCCATTCCAGACTCCACTCCAGCACTTCTATGTAGTTATTTTGCATTTTAGAAAAATATTTTTTTGTTTATTATTTATTGAGGTTATTTTTCAGGGTCTTCTAATGTATTTTGAATTTATTTTATTCAATTGTAGAATATTCTTCCGTTTAAGGTTAAAATGTATGTAGGCCATTGGTTAATAATCAATGGATCAGTTTTTCTTATAGCTACTGTTGCTGACTATTGATCTCTGTTTGAGTCATATCACTTGATCAAGCATTTTCTTACTTTCCATACTACAAAATAAGTCATAAAAGTAGGTATGATTCATGCTGATATCAGATCTAATCGGTATCGGCCAATACTCAACGCTGCAATATTGGTATCGTATCGGAAGTGACAAAGTTGTATCGGGACACCCCTAAGCACAATGCAACAAATCAAAAAAGGTATTTACTATTTTGTGTATAACTTCTAGAAAACAGGTCTTCGTCTCGAATTGAGAACCATGAGCTCTCAAGTCTTGCTTGGTGCATAGGCAGCTATTTCCCCTCGAGCATTTGAGGCTTTTTTGTGTCTATCCCAACATCCGATGTGGATTTGTCAGGTGAATGCAGCTTCTAAGCTGACCGAAATCAGATGAGGACATTTAATAAGAAGGCAGAGGCTGCAACTTGGGGTAAATAATCAATCTAGCAATGATTGGAAGTTATTGGTTGGTATCCAAAGCAAGGCACAGGCCAAACGCCTGGCAGTAGGGGGCTACACCGCTCTGGATAAAACATCCAGAGTCCACTCGGTCCCAGAGGAGACAGAGTAAAAAATACCTGAGTTGGAGACGAGACCAAGACCTTCATAAAGTTGTGTTAGGACCAAGACCAGCTTCAGGTACAACAACGCTACACTGCAGTTTTAAGGACAGGGCATACTTACATGGCAGCACATTGGTGTAGCGGTTCTTGGCTCTGTTTTCAGGAAGACTGCCAACTTTGTTTGTCTGTTCCACACCAATGGAAGCCATGTCCTGTGATAAAAACAAAACAAAAAAGAAATACGTTGGAGGATGACACAGCAGTATTGAAGTTTAATTAGTGAACGCTAGGGCTGTTTTTCCAGACCCAGAACAGGAAGCACAAATCAACCAGCTCATTGACCCACCTCATATTCCATACTGAAAAGTCTATTGTTATCCAAACTTAATTGGTGGAAGTGGTTTGGAAACGTAGCAACAGTTATATCCCTGTAGGCGAGAAAAAACAGAACAAGAACTACATTGTCACCATTGTATACACAATGACACACTGATGTTTCCACATAAAGATTCCATCCGTGATTATAGTTATGCACATGAGTCGGGCTCACCGTGAAGCTTCTACTCACTTTGGTACTTTAGATGACAGTTTGGAACCCCCGACAAATCTTTTTTTACCCCTGAAAGAACGAAGCACAGAGTCTCAGAGTCTCTCCCCCATAGTTCATCGAAAGCAGACTCACCGTGTCAGCACCCACCTGATAATATCCGGTCTCTTCAATAAAACGAAGACAAGCAGGCCGACCAAAACAAAAAAGAGCAGGACAGCAAACACTGACCCCGCAATGACTCCTGCAGGAAGTAAAACCTGGATTACATCGGTCATTTACACTGGATGGATGCTCAATACAACCAAGTTGGAATTTTTTTCTAGTAGGAAAAAAAACTATTCAACTCTGACTCACCCCTTGGGTCCGTCGCACAGGCAAACACGAGTGGTGTATCACTCCATTTTGCCCCTGACAGCGTGCTTATAGACACCTCGTATGTTCTCGCAGGTAGGAATCCCGGTATTTCGAGATGCTGCCCCCTATTTTCGTCCACTTTGTGAGACTTCCCAGCCACCGTCACCTCCACGGCAGTCCACACCCCCTCCGGCTTACCCCATTCAATGAAGACGGAGTAGCCACCGGCCCAGTAGTTACAGTGAGCAGTGCTTACACCTGAAGGAACTGAGGAAAAATAAGCAGAGGGAGGTCTTTAGACGCAACACAACGACAGTGCAAGTGTTGGATAGTTCGCACAAAGACATGCAGGCATTATTTACTGGGCTTTGAACTTACCCATTGTCAAATTGTGAGCACACTGCGGAAAGATCATGGAGTTTTTTTCATACACAAGATACAAATTGTACGTCGCACCAGGGTAAAGGCCAGTGAAGGACACATTTCCGCCCACTGAGCCAACGTAGGTTTGGGAGCCGTTGGTGACTGTCGCATTGGAGAATAAGCCTTCAACCGTTCCTTGGATCGTCGAGGTGGTAACTCTCCAGGCTACGCTGGCGCAGTCGATGGCTGAATTTGGGGGGAAAATGTAAAAGATTAGCACAGAATTCATAGATAAGACACATCTCTGAAAGGAGGCCCATACCTGTTACCGTGAAATTCTCATAAGGGGAGCTGTAGAGTCCGAAGAACAGCGTGGTCACGCTAAACGGATACTCGGTTCCAGGGTCAAGAGACTTTGTCGTATGCAAGACATTTAGCCCATTCGGCTGAACTGTAATACTTTTCCCATTGATTTGGACAGAGTAGTTCCAGTTGTCGTTCATATTCTCCCACACAAGAGTAAAGCCAGTCACGGCCCGTGCAGTCACATTGACCAAAGGCACCATTGGAGGAACTGATGGGGGAAAAAGGCAGGAAATACAAAGCCTTCCGTCAACCTCTGAACTGGAATGTGCATCTAAACACACACGTTGTGTCTCAATGTGGCTGATTTGGGCACTAAATTCATCAGTGTGCATCAATACGTGTTATAAAAATTAGCTTCAGGTGCTAATCAAGGTGATCATCATTGAGAGATTGTGAATCATTTCTGCAATATTTGCAGATAAATCCATCATGTATTAACCACAAAAGCCTCAGGGTGAGTCCAGCAATCAGAAATGTCCCCTCGTAAAGTTTATATATAACGCATTAAATGTCAGGTGAGAGTTAAGCCGCCTATTGGCTGCTTTCCCTGTGATCGTCTGCTCCAAAGTCCTCCGCGCTATGAAGGTAAGCAATAAGGAAATACTGGTATTTCCGTCACATTAAAAGCACGGTCACCTACCAGTTGCAGCATCAGTCTTGTATCCAGTGCTGCGGACCCCCTCAAACACGGTGAAGAGCGTAAATGCGTACTTTGTCCCAAAACTGAGCAAAGATACTACATGTGTGACTGGAGCATCTTGACTGGTTGCCAGTATCGTGTCATTAACTTGACCGGTGCTGTTTGTATATTCCAGGATGTACATCATAATGTTCTTCGCCTTGCTCCAGGACAGAGTGATGCTGCTCTCATTTTGTGTCCGCACGGTTATATTGTTAACATTTTCAGGAGCTGAAAGCAGATATACAGATGTTTGGTGTGTAAATAATATGTGTTTGTTACATGAAACTGCAATTACTTTGGCAAATCATTGGAGCAATGTTAACGTCTCACCAGTGACTGCAGTGAGGTTCACGCCGCTGCTTCTGACGCTTTCAAACACAGTGAAGAGGGTGGCATGATGTTTGGTCCCACTTGTGAGTCCTGAAACTGTGTGTTCCACGTGTGATGCTTCTGCTGATGCAGTGACGTTTGTCTCTTCTCCATCGAACCAAAGTACATAATGGAGGAAGTTGCCCGTTTTTTTCCATCGCAGAGTGACACTGGTCTCATTTTGGGCAACTTGTTTGAATTCTTCTGCATTTTCAGGAGCTAGAATTTAAGAAGACATGGAAGAAGAGCTTTAATAAAGTACAATAAGATTTGATATGATTTGATTTAAATGCCAGAGCTCAATTCTGACTACATGTATGACAGTAAAACGTCTCACCAGTGAATGCAGTGAGGTTCACGCCGCTGCTTCTGATGCCTTCAAGCACAGTGAAGAGGGTGAAATGATGTATGTTCCCATTTGTGAGTCCTGAAACTGTGTGTTTCACGTGTGATTCTGCTGATGCAGTGACGTTTGTCTCTACTCCATTGAACCAAAGTACATAGTTGAGGAGATCGCCCACCTTTTTCCATCGCAGAGTGACGCTGGTCTTATTTTGCGCAACTTGAGTAAATTCATCAGCATTGTGAGGCACTAGAATGTAAAAAAAAACAAAAAAAACATACATAAACAGGGTTGTAGCCAGGACTTTGTTTGTACACGTCTGTGATAGTAAAACGTCTCACCAGTGACTGCAGTGAGGTTCACGCCGCTGCTTCTGATGCTTTCAAACACAGTGAAGAGGGTGGCAACATATTTGGTCCCATTTGTGAGTTCTGAAACTGTGTGTTCCACCAGTGATGCTTCTGCTGATGCAGTGACGATTATCTCGTCTCCATTGAACCAAATTACATAATGGAGGAAGTTGCCCAATTTTTGCCATCGCAGAGTGACACTGGTCTCATTTTGGGCAACTTGGGTAAATCCTTCAGCATTTTCAGGAGCTAGATTTTAAGAAGACATGGAAGAAGAGCTTTAATAAAGTACATTAAGATTTGATTTGATTTGATTTAAATGCCAGACAGTATGTATGACAGTAAAACGTCTCACCAGTGACTGCAGTGAGGTTCACGCCGCTGCTTCTGACGCTTTCAAACACAGTGAAGAGGGTGGCAACATATTTGGTCCCATTTGTGAGTCCTGGAACTGTGTGTTCCACCTGTGATGCTTCTGCTGATGCAGTGACGTGTATCTCGTCTCCATTGAACCAAAGTACATAATGGAGGAAGTTGCCTGCTTTTTGCCATCGCAGAGTGACACTGGTCTCATTTTGGGCAACTTGGGTGAATTCTTCAGCATTTTCAGGAGCTAGATTTTAAGAAGACATGAAAGAAGAGCTTTAATAAAGTACATTAAGATTTGATTTGATTTGATTTGATTTAGATGCAAGAGCTCCATTCTGACTCTACATGTATGACAGTAAAATGCCTCACCAGTGACTGCAGTGAGGTTCACGCCGCTGCTTCTGACGCTTTCAAACACAGTGAAGAGGGTGGCAACATATTTGGTCCCATTTGTGAGTCCTGGAACTATGTGTTCCACCAGTGATGCTTCTGCTGATGCAGTGACGTTTGTCTCTTCTCCATTGAACCAAAGTACATAATGGAGGAAGTTGCCCGCTTTTTTCCATCGCAGAGTGACACTGGTCTCATTTTGGGCAACTTGGATAAATCCTTCAGCATTTTCAGGAGCTAGATTTTAAGAAGACATGGAAGAAGACCTTTAATAAAGTACATTGAGATTTGATATGATTTGATTTAAATGCCAGACAGTATGTATGACAGTAAAACATCTCACCAGTGACTGCAGTGAGGTTCACACCGCTGGTTCTGACACTTTCAAACACAGTGAAGAGGGTGGCAACATATTTGGTCCCATTTGTGAGTCCTGAAACTGTGTGTTCCACCTGTGATGCTTCTGCTGATGCAGTGACGTTTATCTTGTTTCCATTGAACCAAAGTACATAATGGAGGAAGTTGCCCAATTTTGGCCATCCCAGAGTGACACTGGTCTCATTTTGGGCAACTTGGGTGAATTCTTCTGCATTTTCAGGAGCTAGAATTTAAGAAGACATGGAAGAAGAGCTTTAATAAAGTACATTAAGATTTGATTTGATTTGATTTAAAGGCCAGAGCTCCATTCTGACTCTACATGTATGACAGTAAAACGTCTCACCAGTGACTGCAGTGAGGTTCACACCGCTGCTTCTGACGCTTCCAAACAAAGTGAAGAGGGTGGCAACATATTTGGTCCCACTTGTGAGTCCTGAAACTGTGTGTTCCACGTGTGCTTCTGTTGATGCAGTGACGTTTATCTTGTTTCCATTGAACCAAAGTACATAATGGAGGAAGTTGCCCACTTTTTGCCATTGCAGAGTGACACTGGTCTCATTTTGAGCAACTTGGGTAAATTTATCAGTATTTTGAGGAGCTACAACAAAGAAAAAAATAAAGGAAGAACTGTTGTAGCAAAGATTTTCATGAAATTCACATTTTTCCATTGCAAAGTTTCACTGGTCTCATTTTGGGCAACTTGTTGAAATTCCTTTGCATTTTCAGGAGCTACAATGTCATATAAATGGAAGGGAAAGTGACCTTTCCCCCCAAAATATAAGAAGATACATGTGTTTGTAGTAGTTTTTTAAACACGCCATGGTCAAAGGCAGCCCACGCGACTACCTCAAGCCCAGAGGCGATGTGGGACCCCCAGAGACCCCTGCCACTGGTCCATATCTATAACAACATGGTGCCCCTTGGAGTCACACCGAACACGACAAGAATACATACAAATTCCACTGAAAGGTTTTGGATTTTGGATTTTGCCTCTTGCTCTAGGGGGCCCCAGAATGTCTAGAAACGCACCTGGTCATGATGTCATTCCAGCTGATCCTCAGTCTATGACAACGTTTTTCACTGTACTTACAATTAGCATTTTGGCGACCAGTGATTGATAAAGATTTTGGGGTTTGGATCGAATTCTTGTTTGTTTGTTTTACAAATCATCAGAGGGAGCTGGAGCTTCATGCCATTCAAGAATATTGCGCAAGTTTCACTGACCACTTTATCCAAAAATATGCACATCTTAGGAAATTACTTTTTTTTTTTACAGGAAGCCGTACTCACGATTTGCAGTTGTTCTTTCTGTTATTGTTTCTGCTATTGTTGTTGTTGCGCTTTTCAAAGTTGGTTCTGTTGTGTTGGAGTTAACAGCACCCTGAAAAGAGGAGAGTTAGAATCCGTAAGCGGCACTACGTCTAAATATGGCATATTTGGTCTTCTGACGATGAAGTGAGAGATTTCTTATACATCGAGTATCCCAAAGTCACATTATTTCAGTGTTTATATCATCTTTGAGACATATATGATGACTCGAGGCTCAGAATTTCAATGTATTATCGTACCTTTACCTCAAAATGTATGGCAACGTCTGAAGCATGTGGGAAAAAGAAGTGATATTGCCATAGAAGCAGTCATGGCATAGATATTTTCTACTTCCTCTTTCTCTAGTTTCTCAGCAGAAGTTTGTGAGATTTTTTTTTTTTTTGCAGCAAATTGATGAGGTTTCAGTATCTCAAAGAGTCCATCAGATTTCAGCAGCCTTGGTAGTGTGCACATTGAATCACAGCTATGGGTTTTTCAGAATGTTGAGGTCAACCCTATGACAAAAAAAAGGTACCCTACGTAATGAGTCAAGGTGGAAGGTAAAAAAAGGACTCACCAGGAGTAGACTCAGGAACAGCAGCAAGTGCTGTTGGGTGATTCCATGGGAGAAACGCCTCATCTTTGCTTCTATTCTAATAAGACATCATACTAACCCTGACGCGTCGGCACCGTGATGGCAAAGCAACACCAATCAAGGTTGCCAAAGAATGTCTCTGAAGCCGAGGTGACGCTCTCCAATGTTAACTGTTAACTTTAATCCAGCCGATGTTGACTTTTAATTCTTGACCGTTTCCTCCCCCTGCAACCTCCGCTCTTCTTTCATACCCGCAAGTGACTCAAGTAAACAGCTGCTTCTCCTTTTTCCCTTTTTTTTTTTTTTTTTTTTTTTACAACACCCAGACCTTTGTCCCGCCTGTCACTTCCCTTTTCAATTATAATGTACCATACATCACTCAATTCAATAATGTTTTCCATGTTTATCAGGTTGTTCATGGGAAAGAATGCAGCATTCTTCAAGTTTATGATGTGCAAATTACAAGTTGATTTTAATATTCCAGGCAAATCCTTCCTGTGGACTTGCATGTGATAATAATTGCTCTTTTGGTCCGTTTTTTAAACACAATTTCAAGGTTATTATGATGACAAATATACATGCACCACTGCCAAGTTGGTTTTAAAACACTTTTTTTGTTTTTTTTGCATTGCAGTTTTCTTGCAGGCAGATATTATCTATAGATATATCCTGGTTGCCCCGTACGTATACGGAACTGCAAGCAGAAAACATTTCCTCCATTTCTCAGCACATAAGGATGTGAACACATTTACAGTCGTTATATCACATTGTAAGGCCAATAAATGTGTTTTTAGATCAAAGACTAACTTGTCTATAGAGGAAACACGAGGAGGAAGTTTCTCTTAAATGTTTTTCCCTATTTGTCACGGGCCGTCTGTGCTTGAATATTGACCATTAGTGTTATTACTGTCATAAATATTTATTGCTGTTCTGCAGAAATGACATTTATCATTTATTTTATTTTTACAGCTGTAGATTTTCCAATCCAAATTCTTCTACTAATGTCAGTTTTGTTGCAATTCAAAAAATATGAGGAGGGAAGTGTGATGTTTATGTACCCAGGTAGTATTCTAATTACTTCTTGTCAGCAACATCACCGCCCACTCCTGGCTTTCCACCCACCAGCTTTTATATAAAACATCACGTCCATGTGTTTGATGATGTCAGAGACTGTTCACCATCTTCAGCGGTTCAAAGCATCTCATTCAGTACCATCATTTCATATTTTTAGGTGCTATATTTCAGTATAATAACATTTAAATTCCCACAAAGGTCATCTGGGCTTGACCCCCTATTATACTGCCGACCTCTTTGATGTCGTGCAAATCTAATCAAATCCACAGTTATATAAAGTTGCTTTATTTGACTCAATGTTTACCTTCTAGGCAAATGTTATCCATCCTTTCGGTTTTATTTCTTTCCAAATCTAATATTTACACAGGGTTTTTTTTAGCCATACACGTTGTTTATATATATATATATATATATATATATATATATATATATATACATGAATATTTATAGTGGAGCTTTTTGTTCTTTTTCTTCTTCAGAATACTCAATCTTTGTGACAACACAGCAGTGATTGATCACTCGAACTCGTATTTACGGCACGGAGGTGCGCTGCACCGCCAGGCCAGCAGGGGGCAGCAGAGGCGCGCAGAGCGTATAAGCGGTGTAAACACAGGCGCGGCGCAAACAGAGCAGCAAACGCTAGCCGTGAGAGGGCAGCTGCTGCGTGTTTCTTCAGCAGATAAGAGCCAGCCACGGAGACGTTCACACCACAGACCGAGTAAGTGACATAAAGGAAAGCGGAATTAACTACTGCAGTTTTCCCGCGTCAAATCGGTCGCTTATTATTGACGTAAAGCTAATGATGCTAATGGAGTTAAGCTAGCAGGAGCGATTGTAAACAACAGCGGTTCACAGGCAGCGTGCTTCCATTGCTGTAATTGCGTGTTTGCGTCAATGTTTTGAAGCTATGTGGTGGTTTAGGCAGTAGTTAAGAGTGGTTTTAACACGATGACGTCACGGTTAACCTTCAGTAACCCCTGACTCCAGACGGACAGCCCACTTCCACCCCCCCAATCCGCGTGTTTAACCCGCGACGGCTGCGTGGACAAAGTCTTTGCACTCCTGTGAAGCTGCAGCGTCAACTTCTGATAGCTTTACCTCAGTGGGGGAGCAGACATTGGAGTTAAATCAACTTTTCCGCCCCCTTTTTGGAGTTTTCTGCAAAAAAAGAATTTGCAAAAAATTTTTCTGCACAAATTTTTTCTTTCTTTCAGAGATGCAGTCCTTGGTGAAGCAGAACTTCCACGCTGAGACCGAAGGAGACCTCAACAAGCTGGTCAACCTCAAGCTCACGGCGTCGTACACCTACCTCGCTCTGGTGTGTTCCACGAAACCAGCAGAGCATTTTGAGGAGGAGAAAAAAAAAAAAAGGCATTAATGTTTCCCCCCTCTGGTCTGATCTCGTGCATCAGGGGATGTACTTTGACAGAGACGACGTCGCCCTGCCCAAATTCTCCAGCTTCTTCCTGGAGCGCTCGCTGAAGGAGCGGGATCAGGCCGAGAAGCTGCTGGACTACCAGAACATGAGAGGGGGCCGAGTTCTGCTTCAGACCATCGCTGTGAGTG